>SNQJ01S0115839.1:1490-27973 GCA_010110895.2 Picea sitchensis | reverse complement strand
CCATGTTTGCATGTGAAAAAGGGTTTTAGGTTTGGGGTAGAAGGTTAAAAGTAATTTCTTAAGGGTCATGATCTGCATGCAAGTTTAAGCCCTAACTTGTTAGTCCATAGGGTAGAATTTCCCCACAACAATCATGCAAAATTTTCTATTAAACTTAGACTCATCTCCTTCCAAAAAACTTCGTGTGCACAAACATTCATCCTTTATACTCATATTTATCGTGTACAGTAACACCACAAGGTAAAACACATTTCCACGCACCTATATCCACTATGCATTTCTTCTCCGTCGTGCCAACAACTTGCGCGCACTACTTTTGCGTTGTGTGCCAATATCCACTGCGCATAGTTTTGGTATCACACACTGATATTGCAGATGCATTTATCCCTATGCATTGTACCATGCCAAAATTCAACATGTTCCATCGCTCACAATAATCAGCGCATGCCATTAAATACACTTTCGCGAGACAACTTATACTCATACTATGCGTGTACCAACAAAACTCCTCTATGTTATGCAATACTTGTGCACACCATGTGCACATTACTATGTGCGTGCTCACCATGCAAGGCTAAATTTAGCGTGTGCATCCGTACACAATATTCTTCCACGTGGCACCACAATTTACCGTGCACACTTGCACGCCAACATTTTCTGCACGGTGAAAAAATTTACCGCGTGCGCCTGCACACCAATATTTTCGATGGATGCTTGGTGACTTGAAATTTGGTCACTTCGAAATTAATCTTCTATGAATATTTGCTTCAATTGAACCTTTCCGGCCCATCTAGGTTTAGTGTTGAAATTGAAGCTATGATACCAATTTGTGATGTCCCCCGGCCACCCACAGGCCGGGGAATGTCACTCTAGAGAAATCTCCCATGCTCTGATACCAATTCATAATATCCCCAACCTTAAGTAGGTCAGGCCATGATACTTGAGGGAACACTTTTGTTCTCTTAGTACGAAACATATGGTAACGTACCCAGTATTCAACTGAGCTATGCCACATAAATTTTCTCTTCAAATTGCATGCAACTTAAACATATACATACAACACTCTTGCGGAAGCTTTACATATAAACGTAAACAAACAATTACATTTTGTAATATACGATTCCATACTGAAATAACAGTAAACATAGATATGTAGTATATATCCATAATCATACACATAGTTATAATCACATATATGATAAACCCTAACATAAACACGTAAATAACAATGCAATATATAATTTTATCATACGATTGGCACTTATCTTAGAAAGATGGTCACCATCTACATACAGACCATCCACAAACATCCCATCCTTAGACTACACTATTCATCACTCTCAAGAGTGAGTCACCCCTAAGCTGGGACTGAACTCCACCCGGGTAAAGGGGTTCCTAACCAGGATACACTATTTTTGCAGGCATGATAAAACCCTTAATGCTAGTCCATAGGAGGGATTTCCCACCCACAACTGAATTGGTGACCATACTGGGGAATCTCTAGGATTTTCTGGAGATACTTTTTGGGTATTTTAGAATTGGTTTATTACCTTTTTTATAAGTTTTTTGCAAGAGTCTGAGCTTGTAGGGATTATGGTTTTCCATACCAGTACTTCCTGCATGATTGCTTGGCTATTTAATTTTCATCCCAGAAATTTACAGAGGTATATACACCTTGCAGAAGCCCCGCCCACGTATACACACGTCCTACCTTTAGATATCCCGTGTATATCTACTGGGCTGCTGAAGTGTCAGTTGCGTGATTAAGTCCATAATTTTTTTTTAGAGGTAGTCATCCTCTTTCCCTGTCAGAAGTGATCCTTCTCAGGGATTTCTTGGATTTGGTCATAGTCTCTATGTTGCAGTCTAAAGCATAGGAATAGCCTCAGATTAGCTTTTTCTGATCAAAAGTTTCCTTGCATTTTCTTTGCCAAAGTTATTTTCTCTGTCTCTGAGGGACTTTGGTTTTCAGTAACATGTGCTCCCTACCTATGCTGGATTGCATTTTTTTTTTACTTTGTTGAGAATTTATAGAGATATACGTGCCCTACAATAGTTCTGCACATGTGCATATGTGCTCTTCCTTTTGACAACATGCGTATATACGCTAGATGCTATGGTGACAGTCGTGTATCTATGTTGGGGAGATCTTTTGACAAAGAGTGGTAGCCATCCTCTTACCTGTTAGAAGCTAGTCTCTTTAGGGGTCTTTTTGGTCTCTGTGATCATAGCTGGTAGCCTAGGTTTGACCATCGCATAGTTTTCTTTTCATCAAATAGATTTCTTGAATTTTCTGTAGTAGAGTCTTAGACAAATCTGTGAGTTTTTTTTGAGATCAACCTTTTTTTATTTTTTGGTCAAGTGATTCCTTGTGATTCGCAGTAGGGATAGAAGCAATTTTTGGTTTATGTTTTGTCTTCACTTTATCATTTTTCTTGATTTAGAAGAAAGAAAAGGAATCCATTTTTCAATTCGAGTATTTTGAAGCATGTTGAAAATTTTTACTTCTTCGTTTCATTAAAGAGTTGGTTGTTTGCATTAATCAATAGGAAAAAGATTGTTTTCATAAGTTCTTGGATGATTGACTTAGGAAAATAAGTATCTTGTAGTTGAGCAAAAGATTGTTTGATTTTTCAGTTAAAATATCTTAGAAAGAAAAAGTTTGAAAAGTTGGTTGAAATTTGTTTTAAAAAGAGAAAATCTAAATTTGTCAAGAATAAGTTATTTTGTTTTCAACTTGTTGTTTATCTTCTCTTTCGTCTCTCAAAACATCACTAGTTTCACTTTCATAACCTTTGAATTAAGACAAGCCCAAAAAATTAACGATTAATTAAAATCAACTAGACTTTATGTTTTGTAGGGTACATCAACTAGTCTAGGCTAGAGGCTTGATTTAGGACTGGAGAGGAAACTCTTCAAGGATGAAAAACATACATAAAAGTCTGTGCTAGGGAGTGTCAAAATTCTAGTATCATAAAATTTATCCAGGAACCCCCTCTAACACAGGGGCTAAACATGAGGTCGCATAAGGAAAGGTAGCAGAGATAACCCCTCGAATGCTAAACCAAACATAGTGGGGAACACATATAGAAGGCTTATCTTGGGATTCCGTTGATTGCATTTTCCACATAGCTTTGTGGGTCTAAAATCGATTTGAGGTCCTCAGTTGTCTTTCATAACACTTGCTTTCAATACCCTTGGTAGTTTTTGGGCTTGATACCCTACTCATTGCGGTCCACCCGACTGTCGATTGTACCCGCCTGGTGACTGTTTGCACACTGACAACCTAGTTGCCTATCTTTCTACTAACTTACACAGGTGACTGCGGGGGTATAATGTGGTACCTAGGACAAAAATCAAGCCACACTTTCCAGAGTATACTTGGAGGGTGCTTCCATAATCGAGTTTCACTTGCACCGGTAAGTTGCTCTAGTGTTGGTTGTTGTAACTATTCTTCCAACTAGTTAGTGATTGCTTGTTTTATCTCATAGGTGATTTTTTAGTGCGTGTTGGTTTTCAAACGATTATAGATTGCCTTAGTGTGTCTTTGATATTCTCACATAGTGGAGGATCAGGAGTTCCTTTGGTTGCGAAGTCTTCTAGGTCTATCGTCGGTTGACCTCTAACCCTCCCCGCCATTACTAAGGCAAAAATTAGACCAGCAAGGGTCTCTTAAGACAACCGGGTTATAAGAAACTTTCCCCAACCCATCTTCGAGAGAAGAACTTTCATTTCTGGAGGAACCAATCATTTTTTACCTCAGAGTAGAGGCTCTTGGTCCTTACAACCCTCCCATCACTGATTTATCGGCTCCCATCGTCATACAGGTTCTACCTTACGAGCGTCCGGTAGTGTCACCGGCAACAATGGAAGCACATGCTGCCACTTCTTCAGGTAACAGTGATATTTCCTTCACGGTTGTCACTACTAGGGGTGTTCCACCTCCTAACCAACCATCGTCGGTCCTAGCCACCATGGTCTCAACTGCTTCTACCTTGGGCAGTGGTCCGATTCCATCTATGGTGATGATCACTACTTTTTTTCCTCAGAACACGATAGGATCTCCTTTCTCATACAAGATGACTAGCTTCAGTATGAGTACTGTACTTTCCTCCTCGACTCTACAAACTTTGAGTCTAGGGGTAGGGAGTTCCAACGCTCCTCCTCAAGGATCTATTGGGGGCACTTCTACTCCCTTCATCTCTTTCCATTACGATGGAGGTGATATACCCCCTTCGCCCCCCTCGCTCAATGGTTTTCCTCAGCACTTCGTCGGGTCTAACATACACTTGTTTGGAGAAGTTAGTCAATCACTCCCTATTTATAATATGTTGGTTGGTTCGACACCTTTCTCTTTATTCGATAGATGTCGTTTCAGCCAGGGGAAACCTTGGTTATGGACAATGACATCCTATACAGGGTACTATTCCTGCACATGGGGCACACTTAGGAATTCCTTCCTCACAAGGATATTGGAATCCATGGTAGGGACCAGTCCCCTTGCCAGGGATGTTGATCGGGGGAAACCATTTCCATACCCAGTGGAACCCTGGGCAAGGTCCAACACCTATGCCTATCGGATTGACAGGGGGAAACCCCTCCCAAAATCCTTGGAATGTGACATAAGATCAACCCTTTACGTCTTATTACAGGAACCAGCAGATGATGTATCAACAAGGGCCCAATCCATATGTTGTTCATGGTCATGGTTATTACTAGAGCCGTGGCCATCAACCTAACGTTTCCTGGCAACCTGTTGCCAGTCAAACCCTAGGCTCCTTTTTCCCTGGCTACAATCCACAACCCAAACTACCGTTTCTGAAAACCCTGCACTTGACATATTTGACAAGGCTCTTAAATGACCCCATCTTTCACAATCCCAGTTGGCCTCCCATGCTGACCAAGTTCCCTTCTGACATTCCAAAGTTTGAGGCCAAGCCTAATGAAGATTCTGGTGATCACGTGACTACCTTCCACTTATGGTGCTCGTCCAAATCGTTAAGAGATGACTCTGTTCAATTGTGATTGTTTGAATGCACTATCATAGGGAGTGCTGCGAAATGTTACATTGAGATAGACAACTCACAATACTCTTCCATTGGTGAATTGGCAATGGATTTCCTGAACCATTTCCAATTACCTGTGAGATATGACACCAACACAGAATTGCTGGCCAATTTCGAGCAGACAAAAGTGGACCATATCTCGGATCATATCCGAGAATGGAGACGTCAGAAGAGTTTGACCAAAGTGCCAGTCCCACCAATATTCCTACTAGAATGGTTCCTTAAGTCTTTGGTACCCTAGTTATCTAAATACTTCACAACATCTGAAGTATTTTCTGAGGAAGACACGATAATGAGAGTGCAATAGCTAGAGATAATTTACTCTCAATCTGGTTTACTCTACAAGATTTTTCTAGATGCACCGAGGTTAATTGTTGAAAAAATTAGGTAAAGGTCTGGACCACATGCTGATGGAATTATTGGTTTAGCACAAACCAAGCCCGCCAATCCATTGTCAAATAAATTACAACAATTGTCGATACAACAGACATTGGCAAACCAAATCACTTGTTCCACTGTTACCCCTACCCAAAAGTCAAATGTACACAGTGTGAAAATGACAAACCCAAAGGCCACCCAACAACCTGACGGAAAGAAGAAACAATGAAAAAAGGGTAAGGGGGATAAGAAACCCATAAAAAATGCTAGCAGAGGCGACCCTAAAAAGAAGAAGTCAAAGTATCCTTGTAATATTTGCAAGGAAGACCACCCGATCCATTAGTGCCCTCGGCTTATAGAGGCCCATAAGTTATTGGCACAACAACAACCTGCCATGTTAATGAACTCGTTCTCGCATGGGAAAAATCTAATTCAAGCCTCCTTGAGCGTGGAAGGGGGCAGTCAAGGACCCCCTCCGTCTTCAAGTAATCCTTTGTTCGCAAATGTGTATATGATGAAAGGTGATTCTTACATAATGATTAGAGCACATGATTAAGGAAATCCAGGCACCTCTGAGAAAGGTAAAGAAGCTGAAAACCCACCTCTTCCCCTTCAGATTGAGAATATGTTGGGAGAAACAATGACACACATCCCCAAAGGTGCGTTCAAAAAATATTCTTACAACCCAAACACAAGGGTTTCCCAGAAATACTCTGTGGTGGAGGATTTATCACAAACCCCTTGTGTGATGTCTTCTTTGGAAGTCCTCCAAAGTTTCCCTTCCCAGAGAAAGGCCCTATTATCTGGCTTAGGCTTTGCTAATACTTGTAATCTGGGAACGATCATGCTTGATACCTCCGACTTAAAACCTCATCTTCCTTAACATGTCACTTTTCAGATAGTAGTGGATTACACCACGAAAACTCTTACCCAAAATATTTTCCATACAGTGGTGGATGAGGGCACCTCGACATGCGTGATGTCTTTGGCATGTTGGAAGGCCATCGTCCAACCCATTTTGTCTCCATCACCTACTCTACTTACATATTTTGATGGTCATTATTTTCGACCACATGGGATCATCCCCTCTTTCCCCATGCAGTTAGGGGGAAAAACTCTGTGTGTCGAAGTTGAAGTGGTCGATGCATCCCTTGACTACAATATTTTTTTAGATAGGATTTGGACCTATGCTATGAAAGCAGTGTTCATGATAGTGTTTCAGGTCTTGTTGTTTCCTCATGAGGGATAGATTGTGACCATTGATCAATTATCCTTCTCCCATCCTGGCCCTTCATTGGGAGTCTCCATGGTCCCGATGATTGATAACCCCATCCTGACATCGTTAATGTAGGGGTTGGTTTGTGTCCATCATTGATAAGTACTTTCGATTACCCACCTCTAACCAGTAATGCCCATTATATGATGGCTATCCCCAACTAACCTCGTGCTGAAATTTTCCAAATCTCATCGTTTTTCATGACATACTTTCACGATATTTGGACCCTTCCTTCCCCATCCTCTACGATGGAAGGGATAGAGCACCATGGCATGGCCATGCCTTTTTCTGTGGAATAATTTGCATACTCAATCATTCAACGAGCTTCTGCCCACCTTGATCCGGCTCCAGCACAAGAGTTAGATCCAGTGCTCGAGCCTATTGGGCTTAAGGTTCCCTTGCTGATACAAATTATTTAGACTTAGTCTTGCCTTCAAACGAAGATATTATTGAGGAAATGACTATTCCAGACAGACCTTGGGATGATCTTCATCATAGATCTTAATTCTTCCTAGAGTTAAGATGAATTGAAGTAGGAGAATTCACTCTGACCATGAACGGAGATAAATATTGTCATATCAATCCTTTGGCAAGACATGCAGTTTACGCTGAAGGAAATATGGCCACAATAGCTGAGACGATACCTATTGACATCTCCATAATCCTTGGTGTCGTGGAGAATATCTTTTTTGGATCAGACTTCTCCCCTGAGGAAATTCAAATCTACATAGATTTATTTAAAGAATTTTGCGACGTCTTTGCATGGTCTTATGAGGAAATGCCAGTCATCGACCCAAGAATTGTTGAACATGAAAAGACGACTTATTTTGATGTCAACACAGTCTGGTAGAATCTTCGTCTGGTCAATCCTGGGAAATAAATGACTATCAAGGCTGAAGTAGAGAAACTACTTAAAGTTGGTTTCATCTACCCCATACAATTGACTCAATGGGTGTCAAATCCCATGCCAACCAAGAAAAAATAGGGTACGATTCGCGTATGCATGGAATTCCATGATCTGAACAAGGTCTGCCCAAAAGATAATTTCTCCATGTCATTTATTGACCATATAGAAGATGAATGTGCGGGATGCAAGGCCTTTTCATTCATGGATGGTTTTTTGAGATACAATCAGATACAAATCAAACCCTAAGACCAGCACAAAACCTCTTTCATCTATCCATGGGGTACATTCACTTATCGTAAGATGCCTTTTGGTATGAAAAATGTTGGAGCTATGTTTCAGCATGCCATGTATTTTTCTTTCCATGACCTCAAACACATAGTCGAGGATTACCTTGATGATTTAGCGTCACGATCTCGCAAGAGAGACGATCATCTAGAACACCTCTGACTTATCCTTGAACGGTGTCGCTACTACCGAATCTGCTTGAATCCAAACAAGTGTATTTTTTGCATCACATCAGGTTGTATGTTAGGTTTCATCGTTTCAACAATAGGGATCATGGTCGATCCTCTCAAGGTTGAGGAAATAGTTTAATTGCCTCCCCATGCACCATACCTTAGCTTCAGAGTCTGCAAGGAAAAGTGAATTTTCTACAGCGTCTCATCACAAACTATGCCGAGATCACAAAGGGTTTTATGTGTTTATTGAAGACCGATGTTCCTTTTTTATTGGGACAAAGTCACTCAATTCTCTTTCGCAGCATTGAAAACCGCCCTCAGAGCAACCCCTCTACTTCAACCACCCAATTATAATAAAGATTTCCTATTATACTTGGCCACTGTAGAGTCGACCATCGGTATGGTCTTAGTTCATGAGGATGATTTACTCTTAGAATAAGTGATTTACTACCTGAGCTGAGGCCTAGTTGGACCAGAACTCAATTATTCCCATATTGAAAAACTTGCGTTGGCAGTAGTTCATGTTGTCCAATGGTTTTGTCATTATATTTTGTCTCACAATACCACCTTCATTTCCGTCGTGAATATATTTCAATACGTATTGACATGATGAGTCATCGGAAGAAAAATCAGTAGATGGATAGTTATCCTCCAGGAATTTGACTTGGAATTCGTTTCGGAAAAATCCAAAAAGTTGATGGTCTTCGCGAAACTCATATCGTAACTTCCAATCAAGTCAGGTGATGTTATACCTGACAAGTCACCTATCAAAGGAGACATGTTTTTGATTGTGTCTTCTGACCCCTGGTATCAATATGTTCTTATCTATCTCTAGACTTTGAAGTGTCTCGCCTCTGCTTCTTGTGATGAGCTTTGTTGTATACACCACCAGGCTAAGAACTATCTCATACTCGAGGACACATTGTATCATCGAAGTGTAGACTGCATCGTTAATTGATGTCTCACTCATGAAGAAGAGGAAATCATGCTTAATGATTTCCACACTGGAGCATGTGGCAGTCTTTTGTATGGGTTGGCAACAACCCAAAATATTCTACGAGCCAGTTACATCTGGCCGACATTAATTAAATATTGTGTTGAATTGGTCAAGAAGTGCCACCCATGTTAGATCTTCTCTCGAAAGATGAGGGAACACCCCCCTCCCATGTTTCTCATTATTACCATTGGTCCCTTCACTAAATGGGGGATTGATTACATGACATGCAACCCCCCTTTAGCAAGGGGGCACAACTATATCATCGTAGCAGTATACTACTTCACCAAGTGGGTCAAAGCTATGCTGACATTCAAGGATGAAGGGGAGACAACAACTCTCTTTTTGTTCAACTAGATAATAGAAAGGTTCGACGTCCTGAGAGAGATTGTCACTAACCATGGTAGTCACTTTCATAACAAAATGATGACCAAGTTAACATCAAATCTTGGGTTGAGGCAGGAACATTCATCACCTTATTATCCCCAAGCGAATGGTCAGGTGGAAGCTGTAAATAAATCTCTTAAAACCATTCTACAGCAAACGATCAATTCGACCAAGTCAAATTGGAATTTTATGTTGTATTCGACATTATGGTCTTACCGAATGTTTGTTAAGACTTCCACCGGTTTCTCACCTTTTCAACTTGTTTACGGGATGGAAGCAGTCTTTCCTATAGAATGCTAGATCCCATTGTTAAAGTTGACCATACAGTTATTTGCAAATTCTTCGCTACTTGAAGAATGGTTACTATACCTCAAACAACTCAATGAATAGTGTCGTGATGCAGCCTTGCCTAACGAGGCTCACAAACAAAAATTCAAGTCTCAGTATGATCGGTTTGTTCTTCCTTGAATTTTTTCTGAAGGTGACCTTGTCCTGGTCTATGACCAAGATAAGGACCCCCTGGGGGCAGGCAAGTTCAAACCCATGTGGTTTAGACTTTTCATCGTGAAAGAATTACTACAGAAGGGCACTTATCGTCTGGTGGAATGTGAGGGAAATGTTTTGGCAGAGCCTAGACATGGGCTCTACCTCTAGAAGTATTACTCATAGGTGGGTTGCCTTGGGTGACTTTTTGTAATATATGTATAGTCTTTGTACTATTACTTTTTGGTTTTTGGTTTTATGGATGTGTCATTTTTTTATTTCATTTTCTTCATTGCAGAAGATGTCAAGTGAATCAAAGGTGTTCATTAGATTCGCTGATGGTGCTAGCCGCCACACTCGAAAGCTTGCCTCTGTAGCTTGGGTAATTTTCACACCTCTGGGCCATTTTCTATCTTCAGGAGGTATATGTTTAGGTGACACCATAAACAATGTCGCCGAATATAGCGCAGTTATTGAGTTACTTCATGATGCTTTGTCATTTGGTTTCTCTCACCTATGGGTCTATTTAGATGCTCAGCTAGTTGTGTCTCAGTTAAATGGAGTCTATTGTATTCATGACCCTACTCTACACTGACGATTCCTTAGGGTACATCTCTTAGAATGAAACTTTTATTATATTACATATTTCCATGTTCCTAGGAGATTAAATCAAGTTACATATACTCTAGCTAATCAAATTTTAGATTGGCATCTTGCACACAAGTAAGAAAGACACAAACATGCACATGTAAATACATTTGTAAAGTAGATGTAATACATAAGACATAAAAAGACATAAAAATCCATATATAATATAAAAAATATTAGATTACATGGGTGGGCACAAGCGCCTCAAAAATACGTCCAGTAGAAAGTCATGGGGATTATGCCCTCAAAAATATACAAGTAGTGCCCTTGGCACATAAGCTGTCCAACCTAACTATAGACGGGTCATGTTGGCCATGTTATAATGATCAACAATGTTTTCCAAATGCCAAAAAAGTTGAACCCATGTCTGTGGTGCCCCCACTACATGAGGCTACATGGATGGTGGCAGATCCTCGATCTCTTCCATGGGGAATGTGCAAGTAAGCGAGGTAAAGTTCCTCTCTACCTGTCTCAAAACTCTCTCAGCTTCACCAGCTAGAGGTCCCCCTGCTACTATTGGTCTGCCAGCTGCAACTGGTCCTGCCTCTGGTCGAGGACATCGCCTGTTCCTCGCGAAGTCTGCTGGATACACTGGCCCCACATATTTACATAACACATACTTAATTGTCAAATACTCTGGTATATACAAAAAAAATGATATATATAGAAACAACATAAAAACTAAATAAATTTGAAAAAGAAAGAANTGTAGTCTTCTATAACCAGAATATTTCATGCCCATCAAGAAAAAAAATTGTCATCAAAGGCCTCAATGGTCCTTACCCCCTCCCTGTCATGGCAACAATGCCACCCATATGCATAGTGTGGGGTGAGAGGCCTCATGCCCTTGGATCGTCTCTCTAGGACTAAGACCTGGTACTCTCTCAAAGAAGAAATCACAAAGGATTGTCCCAAATCCAAATTTCCTATGCCTCCGCATACGACACTCAATCAATTGCCTCTTCATGCAGTCTAGCAATGTGGTACTCCAGTCAAAGATTTATGCATTTAAGCACCGAATCACATAATTCATGTGCACCCGTGAGCCCTGATGTAGAGCTGCAGATCCAATGATCCACCCAATAAGAAAAAATATCACTTTCAATGATAGGTCAAACATCTTTCTTATTGGCACCTGCGTGCCCATCTTTTCGGTACCGGCTTCACAGTGAAGTCCAATCAACTCTACTATGTTGAGAGGCCCAGAAGGAAAAGTGAGGAAATTGACTGGTTCCCCTCTCCTTGAGAGGCCAGTCAAAAAGTATATTTCCTCAGTCATTGGATTCAATGATTGACCCTCAAGCATGAAGGCCTTTGCGTTAGGGTACCAATAGTCAACCAAGGAATTCAGTAGCCTAGGTTGTTCCTGAATGAAAGGACAATGTAAAAACTTTATGAAACCACATTGCGTTACTGCGGCAAGAGAATTAGGGTCCTCGTCGACCAAAATATCAATGTCCTCATTCTCCCTTTCTCTTCAGTGAACATATATCCTGAAGTTTACAAGTTTAGGAGAGATTAGCCCTTGCATTTTTTTTTATTTTTTCCACATGTTGGAGGGTACACGTGGGCTGTAATGCACACAGTCGTGTGTGCATGCATGTAGTTTTTATTCTGCATGCATGCACATGCAGGCTATATTAGGATAGCCCACGTGTACGTAGGGCTGACCTTTTCAAGGTCATCGCCCCCTCAAAAAACAAAATAAAATGCATAAAGGAAGAATGGAAATGCAAAGGGGGGTTAATGTGTACTTACTTGGTCCAATCGTAAGCTCGTTCCGTCCACCAAAGCTCCCAAAATCAATTCTTTTCACAAAGGGGTATTTTTGGCTTTTAGTCAATTTCTCAATTTGCAATAATGATAATGAGCTACCAACTTCTATTTATAGACCTTTTTGGCCACTTTTTGTCAATGTTTGGACCCTTTTGTCATTTTTTCTAAATTGAAAATCATTTAGTATGGTTTAGGAGTTTTATATGAGTTTTTACGATAGTTTTTACTTTGGGTATTGGGAAACGTTTTGAAGATTTGGGTATTTTTTAAAGGTCCTTTGGTAAAAATCCATTTTTTTCGACTTGTTTCATTTAAGTTAGCATTACACCTCTACTTTTTGCATCTTGTTGTCATTATCACTATGCCATAGGATTAATCCCACCAATTTGTGACACAAAACCATCATTCCTGCTTTAGAAGTGTCATATTTTAGTGGTATATCCTACCTTAACATGGATGCCCTAGGTAGATCCTGGTTGAATGTTAGTGTCCATGCCATCACTAATGACTATAGGCTTGGGAGTCCTTATTAGTTTATCCTGATTATGAGTTTAAGCCTCGTTTTTCATGATGCATTATCACTCTTTACCTCACCCTTGGGACTCCTAGAACATAACGGGTCTTCTTTTAAGCCCTTTTCAGACCCTCTAAAAATGAAAAGATTGCCGAGCAATCTTGTGGCCTTTCATGCTCGCTAAATTGAAATTTGAAGTCACATCTATCCAATGATAGTTTACCCCTTTTGCAATCTGGATGGTCAATTGTATGAACAAAGGTATACTCTAGGAGATTCGGTTCCCTAAGAGAGTATTCTCAGGTATCATTTTAACCCTTTTTTGGGCATGAGGGACTAAATTTATGAAAAAGGAACCCCCATGGAGTCCATAGTTAAGCTCTTTTCAGACTCCCTAAAATTGAAAAGATCGGTGAGTGACCTTATTCTTTCACACTCATGAAATTGGTCCAAAAGAACATTCCTGGCGGAGTCCATAGTTAAGCTTTTTTCAGACTCCTTAAAAATGAAAAAATTGCCGAGTGATCTTGTCTTTATCACACTCGTTAAAATGGTTTTGAATAGATGTCTTTTCGGTGCTAATTTACTTCTTTTTTTAACTGACTAGACTATCTTTGAAATAGGTACCCGCAACAGAGTCTCCTTTTACGTTTTTTTCAGACTCTCTAAATATGAAAAACCATTGAGCTTACCTTCTCTGGGATCGTTAAAATTACATCGAAGGACGTTACCATTGTGTGTCTTATTAATCGTGTTTGCATACCTATGTCTTTGGCCTAATGTCAGCTCCATGTTGCTCTCAACTGAACCATCTGAAGCATGCCTTATACGCAAGCCCTATAGCGCTTTTCCTCTATGTCTTGACACCTTTGGCCCATGAAGGATTTTTCCCGAGTGTCCTTTTCTTGCATATGTCCCTTTGTCCTAAGCATCCCTGTGTTCCGTGTGATTGGAACTAGCATGTTTGAGACACTCGCTCCTCCTTTGTAACGTAGCATTATTTTATTCTTTTTCAATCTTTCCAAAATTATTGAAAAAGACAAAAAAATCAAATATACCCCAAAAAGAGGAAGGGAGAAGTATTTTCTTTTTATTAGCAGCACAACGAGTCTCCCTTGGACAAAGCACATCCTTTCATTTGTTCATCAAGATCTGAGACTTAATATGACCTTAGGAAGCTATTCTTGCTACATAGAGTTTTGTCCTACTCTGTTTGGTTATTATTCCAAAGATATGGAGAGTTTGCGGTGCCTCCTGCATCATGAACTTATGTCAAAATATCATGTTGACTGAGTCTCATATTATGTCGTGCTATTGTCCAAGGGAATTTATTACCAATCTTGAGTCGGTCCCCTCTGCAGATTGTCTCTTACCCTCATGCTGGGTCATTCCAAAAGCTCAATCAAGTCTTTGTTAGAAATCCATGAAACCCTCAACTTGATCATCAAAATCCTCTTGTCCATTCCTGACAAGTCATCGAAGACCTCTGGGTAGTGAATTTGTACACTCATATTACACTCCTACCCAAGTTGTGAAGATTTTGAAGCTATTTCTCGAGCTTTGAAGGCCTCATATCTAGCCATCAGGCCTTATTTTCTTCTTGAAGATGGATACTATATATGTATATCTTTTTTATTTTGAGATGTAGATCCGTTGTGTATTGCTCACAGCTACACTTTATATAGTTATATGACATGGATATACAATGTATTTTATTGGTATCCATGATTTTATTTCATTTTGAGCATGGGCTATGCCCTAAAAAATATACAAGTAGTGCCCTTGGCACATAAGCTGTCCAACCTAACTAAGGATAGGTCATGTTGTCCATGTTATAATGATCAACGACGTTTTCCAAATGCCAAAAAAGTTGAACCCATGTCTGTGGTGGCCCCACTACATGAGGCTACATGGATGGTGGCAGATCCTCTATCTCTACCATGGGGACTGTGAGAGTAAGCGAGGTAAAGTTCCTGTCTACCCATCTCAAAACTCTCTCAGCTTCACCAGCTGGAGGTCCCCCTGCTGCTATTGGTTTTCCAGCTGTAGTTGGTCCTGCCTCTGGTTGAGGATGTCACTTGTTCCTCGCAAAGTCCGCTAGACACACCAACCCCACATATTTACATAACACATACTTAATTGTCAGATACTCTAGTATATACAAAAAAAATGATATATACAGAAACAACATAAAAATTAAATAAATTTGAAAAAGAAAGAAAGAAAAAAAAAAAGCAAACTTACCCATCTCTCCTTGATGCTCTCTGGGAGGTACCAGAATCTTAGGATCTCTCGAGAAGTCGATCTTTTCATATGTGTAGTCTTCTATAAAAGGAATCTTTCATGCATATCAGGCAAAAAACTTGTCATCAAAGGCCTCAATGGTCCTTCCCCCCTCCCTATCGTGACAACAATGCTACCCATCTGCATAGTGTGGGGTGAGGCCTCATGCCCTCAGAATGTCTCTCTAGGACTAAGACCTGGTACTCTCTCAAAGAAGAAATCACAAAGGATTGTCGCAAATCCAAATTTCCTATGCCTCAACATACGACACTCCGTCAACTGCGTCTTCATGCAGTCTAGAAATGTGGTACTCTAGTCAAAGATTTGTGCATTTAAGCACCAAATCACATAATTCATGTGCGTCTGGGAGGCCTGATGTAGAGCTGCATATCCAGTGATCCACCCAATAAGAAAAACTATCACTTTCAATGATAGGTCAAACATCTTTCTTATTGGCACCTGTGTGCCCATCTTCTCGGTACCATCTTCACAGTGAAGTCCAATCAGCTCCGCTATGTTGAGAGGCCCAAAAGGAAAAGTGAGGAAATTGATTGGTTCCCCTCTCCTTGAGAGGCCAGTCAAAAGGTATATGTCCTTGGTCGTTGGAGTCAACGATTGACCCTCAAGCATGAAGGCCTCTGCATCAGGGTACCAATAGTCAACCAAGGCGTTCAGTAGCCTAGGTTGTGCCCGCATGAAAGGACAATGTAAAAACTTTATCAAACCACATTGTGTTAATGCGGCAAGAGAATTAGTGTCCTCATCGACCAAAATATCAATGTCCTCATGCTCCCTTTCTCTTCAGTGAACATACATCCTGCAGTTTACAAGTTTAGGAGAGATTAGCCCTTGCATTTTTTTTTATTTTTTCCACATCTTAGAGGGTACACGTGGGCTATAATGCACACAGTCGTGTGTGCATGCATGTAGTTTTTATTCTGCACACATGCACATGTAGGTTGTATTAGGATAGCCCACATATACGTAGGGACAACCTTTTTAAGGTCATCGCCCCCTCAAAAAACAAAATAAAATGCATAAAGGAAGAATGGAAATGCAAAGGGGGTTTAATGTGTACTTACTTGGTCCAATCGTAAACTTGTTCCGTCCATCGAAGCTCCCGAAATCAATTCTTTTCACAAAGGGGTATTTTTGGCTTTTAGTCAATTTCTCAATTTGCAATAGTGATAATGAGATGCCAACTTCTATTTATAGACCTTTTTGGCCACTTTTTGTCAATTTTTGGACACTTTTGTCATTTTTTCTAAATTGAAAATCATTTAGTATGGTTCAGGAGTTTTATATGAATTTTTACGATAGTTGTTACTTTGGGTATTGGGAAACGTTTTAAGATTTGGGAATTTTTTAAAGGTCCTTTGGTAAAAAGCCATTTTTTTCAACTTGTTTCATTTAAGTTAGG
Organism: Picea sitchensis; assembly: GCA_010110895.2. Lineage (NCBI taxonomy): Eukaryota > Viridiplantae > Streptophyta > Pinopsida > Pinales > Pinaceae > Picea > Picea sitchensis. The sequence continues at coordinate 11,383 of SNQJ01S0115839.1, read as the reverse complement.
ATTCCACCTCTACTTTTTGCATCTTGTTGTCATTATCACTATGCCATAGGATCAATCCCACCAATCTGTGACACAAAACCATCATTCCTACTTTATAAGTGTCGTATTTTAGTGGTAGAGCCTACCTTAACATGGATTCCCTAGGTAGATCCTGGTTGCATTTTAGTGTCCATGCCATCACTAATGACTATAGGCTTGGGAGTCCTTATTAGTTTATCCTGATTATGAGTTTGAGCCTCATTTTTCATGACACATTATCACTCTTTACCTCACCCTCGGGACTCCCAGAACATAACGGGTCTTCTTTTAAGCACTTTTCAGACCCTCTAAAAATGAAAAGATTGCCAAAGAATCTTGTGGCCTTTCATGCTCGCTAAACTGAAATTTGAAGTCACATCTATCCAATGATAGTTTACCCCTTTTGCAGTCTGGATGGTCAATTGTACAAACAAAGGTATACTCTAGGAGATCCGATTCCCTAAAAGAGTATTCTCAGGTATCATTTTAACCCTTTTTCGGGCATGAGGGACTAAATTTACGAAAAAGGAACCCGCACAGAGTCCATAGTTAAGCTCTTTTCAGACTCCCTAAAATTGAAAAGATCAGTGAGTGACCTTATTCTTTCACACTCATTAAATTGGTCCAGAAGAACATTCCTGATGGAGTCCATAGTTAAGATTTTTTCAGACTCCTTAAAAATGAAAAAATTGCCAAGTGATCTAGTCTTTATCACACTCATTAAAATGGTTTTGAATAGATGTCTTTTCGATGCTAATTTACCTCTTTTTTGAATCGACTCAACTATCTTCAAAACAGGTACCCGTAGCGGAGTCTCCTTTTACGTTTTTTTCAGACTCTCTAAATATAAAAAACCATTGAGCTTACCTTCTCTGGGATCGTTAAAATTACATCGAAGGATGTTACCATTGTGTGTCTTATTAATCATGTTTGCATACCTGCATCTTTGGCTTAATGTCGGCTCCATGTTGCTCTCAACTAAACCATCTGAAGCATGCCTTATACGCAATCCCTATAGCACTTTGCCTCTGTGTCTTGACACCTTTGGCCCATGAAGGATTTTTCCCGAGGGTCCTTTTCTTGCATATGTCCCTTTGCCCTGAGCATCATTGTGTTCCATGTGCTTGGAACTAGTATGTTTGATACACTCGATCCTCCTTTGTAACATAGAATTCTTTTATTCTTTTTCAAGCTTTCCAAAATTATTGAAAAAGACAAAAAAAATCAAATATACCCCAAAAAGAGGAAGGTAAAAGTATTTTCTTTTTATTGGCATCACAATGAGTATCCCTTGGACAAAGCACATCCTTTCGTTTGTTCATCAATACCTGAGACTTAATATGACCATAGGAAGTTATTCCCGCTACATAGAGTTTTGTCCTCCTCTGTTTGGTTATTCTTCCAAAGATATGGAGAGTTTGCAGTGCCTCCTGCATCGTGAACTTATGTCAAAATATCATGTTTACTGATTCTCATCTTATGTCGTGCTATTTTCCAAGGGAATTTATTACCAATCTTGAGTCAGCCCCCTCTTCAGATTGTCTCTTACCCTCATGCTGGGTCATTCCAAAATCTCAATCAAGTCCTTTCTCGAAATCCATGAAACCCTCAACTTGATCATAAAAATCCTCTAGTCCATTCTTGACAAGTCGTCGAAGACCTATGGGTAGTGAATTTGTACACTCATATTACACTCCTACCCGAGTTGTGAAGATTTTGAAGCTGTTGCTCGAGCTTTGAAGTCCTCATCTCTAGCCATCAGGCCTTATTCGCTTCTTGAAGATGGATACTATACATGTATATCTTTTTGATTTTGAGATGTAGATCTGTTGTGTATTGCTCACGACTACACTTTATATAGTTATATGACATGGATATACAATGTATTTTATTGGTATCCATGATTTTATTTCATTCTGAGCATGGGTATTCCCGCCTCGATGAGACAATTGTTATTTTTCAGATGGAAACTCCCGAATTCTGGTTCCTGGGCTCACTTGTTTAGTACGTTGGTGAATATTGATAATGTATTTTGACCATCAGATTCTCTTCTAACCTCACACATTAGGGGGCATATTTTATAGCCCTAAAATGCACCATACATGCTTACTTGGCATCAGGGCATCTCATTTACCTTCCTTCTCAAGACACTACTGAACATGTTCTTAAAAAACACTTCTTTTGAAGGCATACACACCCTGCGCCACTACTGCACCTGTGTGTACACTGGGTGACCCACTCTAGCCTGCGTATACCTAAAAAATTATGGAAAATGGAAAGTTGCAGATGGAACACACAGTTTTGGGTAAGTTAACTAAACTGAATGACCATCCATAGTCGATCACTCGACCAAATACCTAGCCCTTTCTAGCATATAAAAGAAGAGGTAGGGGTCCCATTTGGAAGGCGAAAAATCATAGCAAAGAAATTATACTCGATTTAGTATTCCCCTTGACCCAACTTTTTGCAATTGTTGTGTGAAGAGAATCATATATAGAAGCAGTTGGAGCATAGTTGAAGAGGAGCCTAGGACCGGATTTGAGGAGCAGTGGTCGATCTCACCATTGTAAGTTTACTCTCATGAGATTAATAAAATAAGTACTTTTCTCGTCCCGCCATATGAGATTGTCAATATTTAAATTTGATTATATTTTGATAGAATCTCTAACCCATTAGTTTATAGGTTATATGCATGTGGAGTTCTTTGTTTGTATTTTATGAATGTAGGTCAACGTTGGGTGGAGAGTTGCAGTCAAGGAGCGACCAAGTGTTAAAGGGATTGACATCAAACACAAAAACTAAGGTACAGTAATTGGATCTCTTTAACCTTGAATTTACATATGAATAATGGGATTTATGATTGGGATGTTGGTAAAAAGTAGGAGACTTTAGGTCATTTCTACATGCATGATAAAACCCTTAATGCCAGTATGTAGGAGGGATTTCCCACCCAAAACACCATCTTAAGTACACTTACATTACATTTACAATTGGGTTCGACCGAGGGATATTGCACAAACCTTCTCAAAAAATTATTTTTTCCCAGAAAAGATTGAACCTCCTTTTTGGATCTAGGAAGTGACAAGGTTTGGATAGCTTCAAACCTACTGGAATCAATCCTTAGTTTTTCAACTGACACAATATTCCTCAATAATGTTCCCTCCTTCATGGAAAACAATGATTTTTTTGGATTCAAAGAGAGACCATAGTTTATGCATTTCAAGAAGACCTTTTTTAAATGATCATAGTGTTCTTTATCAGATTTAGAGAACACCATTATGTCATATAAATAGATAACAAAAAACTTGTCCTTCTCTCCAATAAATGTTATGTCCATAGCTCACTGAAGGGTCGCCCTTGCATTCATCAAACCAAAGGGAATCTTGGCGTACATAAACATACTCGAAGGAGTGGTGAAGGCACTCTTCTCTCTATTTTCTGGTAAAACAAAAATCTGATTATAACCAGAAAAACCATCAATCATGGACATCTTGGCCACACCTGTCACCCTTTGTAATATGTGCTCCATCTTGGGAAAAGGGTAATTATCCTTTTTAGAACTTCTGTTCAGATTTCGGAAATCAACACAAAGTCTTATTTCTCCATTCTTTTTTCTCACCAGGACCAATTTGGCCACCCATTCAGAATACCTCAAAGGAATAATAATTTTAGCATCTAAAATATTTTTTACCTCCTTTTCCATGACAGGCAACAAAATAGGATTTTTTTGTCTCAACTTTTGCCTGAAGGGTTTGGTCTCTTCCTTTAATGGGATCTTGTTCTCTATAATGTTGGTGTCATAAGTTCTGAGATCTTCATAAGTCCAAGAAAATACATCAGCAAATTCCTTTAACAACTCAACATATTTTGCTCTCTGCTCTCTTGATAGGCTTCTTAACAACTTGACATATTTTGGATCCTTTTATGTGCCCAAATTGCACTCAGTTATGTCAGCATCATCAGTGGATACTTTCCCCTTCACCACCACATCATTTCCATCAAATAATATTTCCAAAGGTACTAGACCTTTTGGAATGTGGTTGCTAGGTAGTTGCCCAATATGATGATTAACAATTTTATTAAGGAAAACATCAACATGAGGATTAATTTCAGAATCATGATCCTAATCAATGTGTAATGCAAAAAACTCATCAACAGTCTCAAGGAATTTTTTAAGTTCTAGATCATCTTTGAACACCTTCCAATATTTTACATTGTCCGATATAGAAGGCATGTACTTGAATTCTACATCATACTTGAGTTTAGGTGGTAAGGGGATTCTGAAATTGCTTGTTGATATAGCCAAACAATCATCCATGACATTCTCTTCTCTAGGAATAAATGAAATGTTAAAAGCTGAGAAAAAACTGTTGACCAAGTCCCACACTTCATTCCTGTAATATCTAAGCCTAGGGTGCTTAGTTTGATAAAGATTTTTAATCTGATGAACTATTAATTCAACATCCCCAAATACTGATAGCTCTTCTATCCCCATGTCTTTAGAAACTCTCAATCCCAAGACAAGAGCTTCATACTCTGCCACATTATTAGTAGTTTCAAATTCTAGTTTGTATGACAAAGATATAGTCTCTTGAGGTGGTGAGACAAACACCACTCCAGCACAAGCACCTTCCTTAGAAGAGTCTCCATCAAATAACATCTTCCAAACAAAGGTGGTTAGAGGAGACTCCTCACAAAAGGTAGCAGACTATTTTTTGATTTCAAGAGGAGGTTCAGGAGTATCAGTGAGCTGCAAGATGCTACATCCCAAATCAATATCAAGAGAAAAAATAGGATGATTTGTGGGGTTTGCTTCATCACTAATGATGTAAGCCAATTGAGCTTCCCTGTAAAGTCTTCTATGCTCTCCCCCAAAAACGATAATAATAGCATATGAGAGATCCATATGAAAGGTTCCCCCAGGTAATTTTATCCAAGACCTTGACAAGGTAGTTTTATCCAAAACCTTGACAAGAGCATTCCGAACTTGGGGGCACTACTACATTGGGTGGAAATTATGATGGTTTAAATTTTTGTCGTAATTTGTTTCTTTTTTGGACTAAATTTACTTTTTTTTCGGGGTCCAAATGTTAGTCTCTCTAGCGACCAACATTCCACATTGGTAAGCTCTAGCGATCAACATTCCGTTGGTCATTATAATGACCAAGCGTGGCTAGCACGATGAGAATCGAATTTTCAGGGTCCAAATGTTAGTCTCTCTAGCGACCAACATTCCACATTAGTCGCTCTAGCGATCAACATTCCACGTTGGTCATTATAATGACCAACTGTGGCACGTGTGAGAATGAAACGATCATTGACTTATTGTTTGGTCAATTTGATCGAATTCGTCGAAAGATCGATGAAATCAATCCTATATATATCTCAGTTATGACAAATTTGTTATAGTTGCGACAATCATTTTATATAGTTGTGGCAATCATTTGGGTGTTCTGATGCAATGGTGTTTTGGTTTTTTATGAAATCTTGATTTCAATTCTCTTTCAAGAAGAAAAACATTGAATTGATCAGACTCTAAATAGCTGAGATTTTGAAGGTCAGTACTTGAATTTTTTTTGTGTGATTTAGTAATTTGGTGGTATTGAACTATTTTATGGTTTATTTTCACACCTTAAATCAGATTTTATGGTTTATTTTAACTCCTTGGAAAGATTTTATGGTCTATCCACTTTTGATAAAGTAAAATGATTACTGATTCAACTATAATCACTCTAATTAGATTCAATCACTCTAATTTTGTTCTTATATTTCATAGAACTTCTTGAATATCTATGTATCCTTGCCTTATTAAATTTACATTTAGGGATTCCTCCTTGAGTTGGAAAAGAACCAACTAGAAGTGAAGAGCAATGGATTTTGTGGTGATATTGGGCATCAATACTCTTGTGTATACCTAAAGCTACCCTAATTTTTATTAGGGACTTAATATTATATAGTGTGATTTTGGGTGATAATAGATCCAGCTCCTCTTATTAATCAAATATTTTGATTTTGGGGATGAATCAAAGTATGAGGCTTTAAACTTGGACAGTAAAAGATGTATAGTGTACCGTTTATCATTACCATGCCAAGGAATTGCTTGCCAACTTTGATTGGTTGTATTCAAATTAATTTTCTTTACATCATCATTTTTTATGAGAATTAAAGTTTCCTTTATGCTTCTTACGTCATGATTTATTTTTCTCCCCAAACTCTTTCTTGCACTTCTATCAAATTTGTTCCTCAATTTTGACAACATAATAGTAGGTGGATTGCAACAAAGAGATTATTAGAAGATTCATTTATGTTTGGATGTTTATGTGTAGGTTAATGTGTTGTTTTAGAACCAAGTGTCATTTAGATTCCCAAATAGCCAGTGTTGTACGTTGGATATGAAATGCATTGGTTTCATGCTTTGTTCCTTATTTTTTATAGCTGATTTTAGGTTTCATGCTTTGTCCCTTATTTTTTTTGAACATGCTATATAATTTTCATTACAAATATCTAAATATATACCAAATTATTTGAATAGATTTGTATATTGTACTTATAATGTTTCAATGTATTTGTTGTAATAGGTAATTACAATGTCAACTCCAGACGAGAAAAGATAGCTTGTTATGTTAAAGCAACAAATGGTGATTCATGGTGATGGTAAATGTTATTGCCCTTGTTGTGAATGCAAGGGTTTTAATGGAAGAAGACTACCTTTAAAAATAGTTGAAAAACATTGTAGGGAGAATGGGCACGTTGAAGGGGGCAATGAATATCATCCCATGGTTAGTAATTAGTTATTATAGATCTTTAAGGGTATTATACANGATATACTCTAACTGTATTTTATTGATTCAATTGTTTTTATTAAAGAAAAATCATCCTAAGAATGTGATTCCACCTAGCAGGAGATGTTTTCATAGAGATAATACTGAAGAACAAGCTGAACTTAATCGTGTGGATAATGATGATCACATTATTCCTATGGAAAATGATGATATTAATAATATAGTTGATGATGATGGGACAAATAGATTGATCCAAGACATTTATAATGATCCAATGGATGATGATGTCAACTTGGAGGAGGACAACTTGTAGGATGATAATGATGACAATGATGAGGACAATGATGATGAATATATTTTGGATAAACATGTCCTTCAAAATGCCATTGAATCCATATCTGAAGGCATAAAAAAAAGTGTTCTCTCTGTTGTAATGTTGTTGGTCAACTTGAAGGTGTCAAATGGTTTTTCAAACACATGTATGACATAGATCCTAAGGTAAGCAACATAATTTTACAGTTTTATGCAATTTTCAACTTTTATTTTATTTTATTTTTAGTGTCAATTGATGTCTAAATTAAGGATGCAATATTTATAACGATTAATATAATTTTCATTATTGATTTTGTTTTTGTATATTGTTGTTGTAGGTTGATAGGTGAATATTTCTTACCATCACCAAATAATTTACCTCGCACATACTAAGAATTATCTTCCATTCTAAAAGAAATTTGAATGGAATATCATGCTATTGATGCATGCCCCAATGATCACATCATATATTATGGACAATATGCATCTGAATCGGATTTCCCACAATGTCAAATTAGTAGATATCGAACTGATTAGTTAAAAAAAAAAGTGCCTCACAAGGTTCTTCGTTATATTCCCATAATTCCACTCCTGCAACGACTATTTAGATGTCAGAACATAGCACAATTTATGGATTACCATGCATGGAATAGAAGTGAAGATGATGTTCTTCGAATGCCTATAGATGGTTCTTTATATAAAAATATTGAAGAAAGATGGCCAACTTTTAAAGAAAAACCTCATAATATTAGGATTTCATTGGCAGCTGATGGTGTAAATTCATTTGGTGAGCTCAGGTCTATCTACTCGATGTGTCTTGTTTTTGTTATAAACAATAACCTTCCTCCTTGAATGTCAATAAAGAGAGAGCACACAATGTTGGAAATGATTGTTCCAGGTATATTTTTATAACGATATTATTTTTTTAATGTTTAACATTTCATTTGTCTTGTTCATTGCACAATTTCATATATGTATACAAGGTGTAGTAATTATGTGTATTTTTTAACCATTTAGGTAAGTACCAAGTGAAAGATATGAATGTATATATTGAGGTTCTTGTCGATGAGTTGTTAAAGTTATGGGATGAAATCACTATTTACGACATCTCTAGACCAATAGGTCAAAGAGGATTTCAATTCCATGGGATTCTTACATGGAAAATTCATGATGCACCAGGACTAACACATTTTTGTGGTATGTAAAACACTATTGCACTTAAATAAGTTAGATGTTGATGATATTATAATGTTTGTTTTTTAAATAATTTCTTGTTATATAACTAATGTTGCAATTGATGCGTATCTTCTAGATCTTCAAACAAAGGGTAAATTTGCATGTCCAGTTTGTGGTCCCAGGATGAGATCTCGTTGTTCAATAAGTTTAGGAAAGGAGGTGTTTGATGAATATAGGAACTTTATCCCTAAGAACCATAGGTATCGAAATACCGATAAACATATTTTCAATGGGAAAGAGGAGAGTGGGATAAAACCATGAAGAATGACACCACACCTATGGAAGTTTGAATATAACAGATCAAATCGTCAATGTAAGTCAATCTTCATCATCATATGCAATATATTACATTTTTTAATTGTGTTGAATTCTCATGTCTACTGTGTATAATCTAACAATTTTTGTGTTAATTTCATTTATGTAACATATAGTTGGTTGTGAAGGCATTTATCTGCTTCCACGAGGAATGAAAATTTTCCCCAAACAATTCAGTAGGTTTCCCTACTATGAGAAACTAGAAATAAATCATTTGTTTGACATAATGCATATCGGGAAGAACGTAACATAAATGTTGTGGGGAATCTTAGATGGAAGGCGTGACAAAGAAAAAATTTCTAAAATTTGTAGTGACATTCAAGAAGCCAATCATGCAATGCTAAATATTATTGATTTAAATAGAACTAATGGAGTCGATCGAAATAGCCTCCCATGGTTATTTAAAGAAGATGAAAGAAATGTTGTAAAAGAACTCATTCGAAAAATTAGATTTCCAATAGGATTTGCTTCAAACATCAAGAATATATTAACAAAGAAAGGTGAATTTGGCGGGTTAAAAACTCATGACTGGCATACCTTCATCAAGGTAATTTCTTTCATATATTTGTTATGTATTGGTAAGAATTGATGTAATATTTTCAAATTTTGTAAATATATTGTTAATATGAAATCATAAATTTATTAATGTGTCATTGTTTTGTTACAATATGTGCTACATCTATCTTTGCCTGAAAGCTTTAACAACAATGTAAAACAAGTTATATATGACCTTGGAAAACACATGAGGTAAATAATGACAGATGAATTACATATTATTATTTATATGTAATAAAAATGTTGTAGAAGTTGTTGATGACATGTGTTTTCCTTGTAATATTCATGTATATAATATTGTCTTTGTTGAAACCTATTTTGTTCTCGTAACATTTGTAGGTGGTTGTCATCTAAATAAATCCATAAGGAAGATATAAAATATTAGAAGAGAGAAATTCCTCGTTTAATGTGTGCAATGAAAAAGTATCTACCTCCAACATTTTTGAATGTGCAAGAACACTACCTCATACACCAGGTTGAGGAGATTGAATTGTGTGGACCTGTACAAACAAGGTCAATGTAGATGGTGGAGAGACACTTGAAGTCATTGAAGGATTTAGTTAGACAAAGAGCATATCCAGAGGGTTCTATGGTGGAGGGGTATATGGTATATCAAACGTTAGTGTATATTAGCGATTATCTTCCTGATTTAGGGAGGAAAATTAATATGCATTG
>SNQJ01S0115838.1:0-31637 GCA_010110895.2 Picea sitchensis | reverse complement strand
GTATTACTCACATTTGATATGTAAAGAAAACATATAAGTGTTCCACATTTTTCTCTAGTGCCTCAAAGAGATGATACAAAATACGAGGGAAACCATTAGCCTAATCCCATCATGGGATTGTAAAACTACTCATTTGTGATCAAGTATAAAGACACACACGGTTTCATGATATAGAATCCTATTACTGAGTTATGAATAGTTTACAACCCTATAAATTATTAGAGATGTGTACACACACCCTACATTAGAGATAAGAAAGAAAAATGAGTGTGGGCAAGGTTGGCACTAGCACTAAAAAGAAGAGAACAATAGTGAAGAGAATAGTCGCTAGAGTGACCAAGGTTATGTTTTCTTTAGAGATACTAGCAAGGCTTGCGACTAAAGTGGTTCGTTAGACCGACTAACATTAGTCGCTAGACCGACTAATTATGGTTGCTAGAATGACCAAGGTTATGTTTTCCTTAGAGATGCTAGCAAGGCTTGCGACTAAAGTGGGTCGCTAGATCGACTAATCTTGGTGGATGGACCGATGAATGGTAACTTTTACCTATTGTGTATAGGCTTATTTTCTCGGTCGCTAGACCAGTGAATATCCATGTGTAGTCGCTAGACCGATGAATCTATTCCGTTGAAAAAAAAATCATCTTGGTCGCAATAACGACCCTATTCCGACGAAACTTCGTCGCAAAAACGTTCAAATTTAGTAGTGTATGCATCAACTATAGTGGCTTGTGATCAATGTGGATGACTATCTCCTTCCCAAGAATGTAATGTCTCCACTGGCGGTAGGCTTGCACAATGGAGTACATTTATTTGTCGTAAGTAGGGTACTTATGGACAACATCTGATAGTGTCTCACTATGATATGCCACAGGGTGGCCATGTTGAGTGAGAACGACACCCACAGCATAGTCTGAAGCATCTGTCTCGATCTCAAAGGGATGTTGTAGGTCCGGTAATGAGAGTACTGGGGATGACCACAAACACTTCTTCAAGTCATCGAAGGCTTGTTATTGGGGCAGGCCCTATTAGCACTCCATAAATCTATTCGGCTGATAAACAAATGATGAAGGTAACTTTTTCAACCAACTTTGAGACCTGAAACTAGCCTTTCGGATTTGGAGAGGACTCTCTCGGGAGGCACAGTATCCACGTGGGATTTGGCTTTGAAATCAGTGGCTAGATTTAACACCTTAATATGATGGGTTCTGGTTATATTGGCGCAAGAAAGTGAGACTTGGGATATGGAATCGATTTGGGGAAATGACAGAGATAAATGACTCAGTGACCGAACTTGAGAGGATAAGGCTAGGTGAGCAACAGTATTCAGTGTAAAACTGTAATGTGTGGCATGAGAAAATACAAGAAGTAACTCAGGAGCGCCGCTACAGGAGAATTCAGAGCTAGCTTTAGAGGAAAACGTTTTGTCTAAGTGGCGCGAACAAGGGGTGTTGTATAGAGAATCCACGGGTTCAAAATTTCATTCCGAAATAGATAGAAAAAGATATGAAATAAATATGAAAGGAAGCACATATGTAAAGAAATAAGCACAATACATCCAACTGCTACAACTAGAATCTTTTCATCAAGTCACGGGACCTTTGCATTAAATTTTGGCCAAAAACTCAGATTACATACAATGGTTGTCGTCTACCAAATTTGTCAACCAACCCCATTTACATGGAAATGATCCCCATATATATAAAACTAATGTCACCCTTGCCTTCTAGGGTCGAACTCCTCCCTCCTAGAATCATGGATCCATTTTATTTGAAAGAGAACAATAACTGCAACGGATTCACTAAAAATAGAAAACCTGACTTTGCCAAATCATAATCATAACTGAAATATTCTTTACAATCATTAATCATGATCAAAATTCAACCATATGGTTGTGATGAGTCATCATGTGCACTAATGGACACTCTGTCACCTATACATAGCAGGTCTGATATGCAACCATAACCTACATCAAAAAACGCAGCGGATTTGCGCAGCAAACTCGGAAAATAGGCGTTGAAGATGACATCATATCTCACTAATAAAAAACTATTTTTAGAAAATGAGAGAGGGTTTTGTATATAAGCTAGTTATAAATAAAAACATCTTTTGGGTTCTTGAAATTTGTCTCCAAATGTCTGGAATATCTGTCACAAAAACATGTCTCGGACAGGAAATCGTGAAAATTTAAAAATAGGGCTCAAATAACCCTTAGAATATCCCAGTCCGTGATACATTTTTCAAATATCAGAGAGGTTTTTATTACTTGTCTTTTTCACGACAAAAACCTCTCGGGGATTTTCACAATTCCTCTCCAGTTGGTCAGAAATTTATCTTGAAGTTGACCACTAAACCAGTAATGTGCGTAGTGCGACCTGTAGCCTATGTGCATGAAAAATCCACTGCATGACAGAATCCATTGCACGGAAACATCCTATGTGCAACAGAATCCACTGTGCGACAACATCCTGTGCGCAAATAAATCCATTGCGCGACGAAATCCACTACACGACAGAAATCCACTGCGCGACAGAAATCCACTGCGCGACAGAATCGACTACGCGAAAGAAATCCACTGCGCAACAGAATCCTTTGCGCGATGAAGTGCTCTGCGCAGCACATAGAAAATTTTTGCAGCTCACAGTTGTAAATGGAAATGGAACAAATAAATGATAAGCTTCCTTTTGAAACTGACCCTTGGAGATGTTGTATGATGCCAGTCATAAAAACAATATGGGTGCTAACATGCATGACTTTGCAAAATTGTTGACAAAACTCTAACCTTATCCATGAAAATCATGGTGCTAATAGACCCCACACAAATGTTTCTTTACCGCTACCCTTGGTTACTTGGTTGAGGGCCCATGCAATATGAGAGAATCCCAACACGAACCTGTGATAGAAATTGGTGAGGCCGAAGAAGCTTCAAAGTTCAGTGAGTGTGGTTGGGGTTGGACTGTCACGGATAACCTGGATCTTGGTTGGATCCACATGCACACCATGTTGATCAACTATGTAGAATAAGTAATGGACCATGTCCATGCCGAAGGATCATTTTTCCAAGTTTTCAGATAGTGTGTTGTCGCAGGGTGTGTAGAACATCTTGAATATGTTGCAAGTGTTCCGCCCAAGTCTTGTTGTAGATGAGGATGTCATCCAGATACATCACTACAAAATTATTGGTGAAAGGTTGTAGGATATCATCCATCATCCTCATAAGCATTGTTGGAGCATTTGTCAAACCAAAGGGCATGACTAGCATTCAAAAAGACTTTATTTTGACTTGAAGGTAGACTTCCATACATCTGTCTTTTCTATTGGGACCTGGTGGTAGCCAGACTTCAAATCAATATTACTGAAGCATTTGGCCCCCATGAGTTGATCAAGGAGGTCTTTGATTCAGGGAATCGGGTACTGGTTTCAGACTGTGATTTTATTCAAGGCCCGGTAATCAATGCAAAGTCGCCAAGTCCCATCTTACTTCTACACCAACATGATTGGGCTCCCACAAGGTGATGATCTGGGGAAGATGTTCCTCTTGTGGAGAAGCTCTTGGATTTGGCTCTTGATCTCCTCGTTTTCTAACAAAGAGCAACGGTAGACTAGCCCATTGGGTAGCGGTGCACCTGAGGTCAGATCGATAGGATGATTGACCTGCCAGTGTGGAGGTAGCCTGATAGGATAGGAGAAGATGTCTGAGTATTCTTCCACGACCTTATCCACTTGCTTCTGTTGTGTGCAGAGATCGGTCGCGGAGGCCCTGGATGTGGTTGTGATATTTCTCTCACTCTGAGAGAGAATCACGAAGAAGACAAATTTCTCGGTCTGAGAGATGACCTTCCTGCATTGCTTGGCATAGATCAAGGAAATAACACTAAGAGGGATTGCCTTGGGTATCCTTTACAATTTTCTGTTGAAAGTAATAATAACACTATGAGGCCTAGAATCATATAAAAAATGACATTTCCATAAATAAGGTTGGCCCAAAAGAACATTACAAACTTCGAGAGGAGAAACATCACACAATACCTTGTCTTTGAAGGGCTTTATGTCGTATGACAATCGACATTGTTGGCTGACGTGAAGATCGCTTCCTTGGCGGAGCCATATAATGGTGTATGGTTGTGGGTGCGACGTTATCGGTAGGGCCAGCTGCTTGACAACCTCTGATGAGATGAGGTTCTTCTGGCTACTACTATCAATGATGAAGTGCATCGGGGTGCCTTTTACCCACATCTATGAATGGAAGAGGTTCTCTCCTTCTTTTGGCTCGTCTAGTTCATCAGGTGGGAGCTTGGTGGTAGAAATGGTGGCATTGGGTTCCACTTCAATGATCCATCTTCCCCTTTCTGGTTCTAATTCAGAGTCAGAACCCGCATTTGATTCAAGAGATTTCACTTCTTCCACCAACGACTGCTTTGAGCGCCAGTCAATAGTGTTATGCCAAGGGCTCTTATGGAAGTCGCACCACTTCCCAGTATCTTTCTTTGTCTTTATGGTATCCTTATTTGCTTGAAGCTTCAACTGGTTTTCCTGATACTGTCCATATTTTCTCTATCCTTTGTTTTGTGGGTTGGGGCCACCCTTTCCTGGATTTTGTTGTGAGAGGTTCCCAGGCCCAAATTGTCGCGTCTTTTGTTTGAGATCCTACTCGATTTTTACGACATATCGGTAGGTTGCGCCCAAGCACAAGATGTCCAAAAATTCCATTTCGGTATGGATGTATCTATGCAGAGCACCACGATACTTGATGTTGGAAGCAGGCCGAATCAGAAAGAAAGGATATTTTGGGAAGAAAAACATGCAAGAGGAAAGAGACAGCTGGAAGGAAAAGTAGCACATGCGCATGTATGGAAGACCTAACGATGCTAGGGTTAGGGTTTTTGAAATACATTGTAATGGGTGGTGAGCCAAATATAAATAGAAGAGATAGATACATAGAAGGAGAGGGAAAGAAAGAGAAATGGAAAGGGAGGCGAGATATATGAAGACAGGAAGAGAACTGTAAGGACAATACGAGTTACTAGGGAGTTAGGAGGGGCATGAGCGATTCGATCCCGAGGGTTAGATCACAGGATGAGGAGTCTGGTGCGATCTAGTCAGCCTCGCAGGGATCAAGGATCTTGTGGGAATAAAGAAGACTAAGATTGTAACCATGCGCGACATGGGGATTTCCAAAACTATAATAAAAGCCTTAGAGCCAGATCTTTATGGACGTAGCCCAGGAGGGGGTGAAACACAATAACACTATGTTATGTGACTGAATGAATGTGTTTTGCATATGATTAGTTGATGAATGATTAATGAATGAAGTAACTAAGTAAATATGTTGTACCACTTGCATGCATGGAATTAATTATATACTAGATGTTAAATAAACTGAATAAAGGTTAAGCTGAAGATCTCGCTCAGTCTCAGGTTGCAAGCACCTGAGTATTGCAACCACCCATAGAGATATCTCGGGTGAGACTGCGGAGTACACTTTGTGTATTGTGTTGCCTTCTGGGTGACCATAGGGGCCAATAGTATTTAAGGGATTTTGTTGGGAAGCTTCTTAGTTATGAAACGGGGTCAATCTTTAATGGTAAATAGATAAAAGGGAATGGAAAACCAACAAATGGTTTCGTTTTCAGCTGATTGGAAGGCAATGGGATTGAGCATATGAGATCTGTGGAAGACGTGTCAAATTAATACCAGATCAGAAGACAAGAAGGTAAGAGAATGCGAAGCTAAAAGGGGATGTTGAGACTGTGGAATCCCACAAAGGTAGAGATTGAAAGTTGGCTGAAGACAAAGCAGCTAGAGTTTGCATAGAAAGATATTAGAAACCCAAAGTTAAAACTGTGCAAGTTTTTGGACAAGTACATATTCACCAACTTGCATGACGTATTTTTCTGTGATTTCCCACATATACTGCAAGAGTGGATCAAAATATTGAAAGACAACCATCCAACGAATCGATCAGACAAGTAGAGTGGAATTTTGAAGAGATCGTGCAGCTACAACGCATTGATAATAAATTTACGCGCGCAGTAGATTTTTGGCTAGACATCATTGTTGTCATATTTATCACAGAGTTTGCAGTAGATACAACAAAATCGTACAGCACAGCTGAACAAGAATTATTGTAGGGACCTCAAGGTAGGTATCTCAGTTCATTATATACTTCCATTATGATATTTCTATATAACAATTGTGTAATGACAATGGAGTCAGACAACTAAACTTCCATGCGTGCATGGGGGAAGGGGGAAAGCACTAATAGGAAAAGGAGAAATGGAATGAGAAGGGGATAAAGGAAATAAGGAGGAGGCATTGGACCCAATTATGATGGACAACGACCAGATCAAGCGGATCATGGAGACAGGCAGAAGGAAATGCAATGGATTACCCTACCAATACAAGGTGAACACCAAGAAGAGAGTCGTAGCAGCAAGGGAAGGCTTGACAAGTCATGAAGAGGAGGTAGAGGATCTTTGCGATGTGGACTAGATTGAGGAAATCTTGTGCATGACATATGAGAGGAAGAAGAGAGGTCCAAGAGTGTAAGTAGAAGGAAACACTCCTATCCATATCAATGTCAATGTGGAACCCATAAAACCATGTGCGACTAATACACCAAGAAGAACACCACTTTTTAGACAACCGAATTTCAGGAGAAGGAAAACAATAGGAAGTACATATACACAGGGAACAACAACTGGGGGATCCATTTCAAGAAGAATTAGTCAAATATATACACCGCGCGGAGGTACTATTTCAACATTTAAGATGGTGGGACATGACCCAACCATTAGGTTACCATAATTCAAAGGAGAGGCATCAGAGGACCCAAAGAAGCACATGTTTATCTGTGAAAAAATTTGGGAAGAAAAATAGATCACAGATGAGGACACTAAACTTGAACAGATAGCTATCACATTAAGAGATCGCACACTACATTGGTATATGATTTTAGCCACAAACAATCTACCAGGGACAACCAGAACGATTGGAGATATCAAGAAGTTGCTGATAAATGAGTTTCATAAGCCAAGTTTAGAGGACCAATACATGAACAAGATGATAGAGATTAGACAGAAACCAGGAGAATTTGTATGGGAGATTGACCAAAGATTCAAGCGACTGAAAGGAAAGATGAAATATGTCATGACAAATATGCAGCATATGCATCTGTTCCTCAACTCACTATTACCACATTTGAAATATCCACTGCGACAACATAAGTTTCAGACGCAGGTAAAGGCTCTGCAGGAATCCCTACAACTAGAAGAGAACCAATATTAGAAGATAGATCCAGCCATCGAGGATCTGAAGGAGGATTTGAAGAACTTAAAATTCCAACTAAACTAGAACAAGTACGAAAGAGAATTTGTTTGGTGTACAACATGTAGGAAATAAGGACACCATAAGAATGAATGTCCGACATTCACGCAGTACATGGCAGCAGGAATTCCAAATCCATTACCAACAGGAGGACTATGGTGCGAGATATGTAAGAAATAGGGCCACGATCCATATCACTTCCCAATGATGCAGAAGTACTAGACAATGCCAAGGAGCTCATATTGCAACTTTTGCAAGTCAGTAGGCCATGATGACAAAGATTGTAGAACCATGGATTTGATGAGAGAGATAACATCAGATGCATATCGGGTACAGGAAGAGATGATGACTAGGCAATCCTCACCTCAGTTTAATCAAATACCAACACAATACAACACTGCGTAGCAACCATACAACATTGCACAGCCGAAGTACAACACCGTGTAGCCACACTATAATATTGCGTAGTATAACCAGGATCCATAGTATAACACGCCACGAGGGGATCGAGCTGGTTACAAAGGTGGAGGAAGAACAAGAGGAGGCTTTGGAAGAGGTAGAGGACCAATGGTATGCCACAATTGTCAACAAACAAGACACTATGCAAGAGAATGTCCACTTCCACCAATGACCTATATGTATTGTCGTGCATCGGATCATGATATGAAACAATGTCCTATGCTATTACGAAACATCCAGGAAAAGAGGAATCAGAACAATCAAAATGTTCAGTGGATTTCAGCAGAAGCGAGGGATGAAGGAAGAAACATCAACATAGTTAGAAACGAAGGAGCTAAAACAGGAAACGACGTAGTATGACAAGAGCCAGCACAACACCAATGGGTGAAGAAGAATGTCGAACCAAGGAAGCAGTTTGATGCGCAAAACGAGAAGGATATATTTAAGCAAGTCATACATTGCATAAACAACAACCGCGCAACATAGTAAGGAAGTACCAGAGTACGAGATTCCTCCATCGTTTGATCACACCAAAGAAATGAAACCCTGGGACAAGTAAGTACGATCAAAGGCTTTTTGCAATCATGTGTAAAATTATTAAATGATCCATCATATGTTAAAGTATTACAAAATATGCTAGAAAGATGTAGCGTAGAGGCAGAAGGAAAGCTAGAACAAAAAACAGTCAATCATAAGTAGGAGAACAAGTAGGGAGTTTAGGATGAACGCCAACATTGGAGATTTCAACATGGGAGATATTATACTCGATTTAGGATCTGAATTCAATGTATTACCCAAGAACACATGGCAATGTATGGGAGATACCACATTAGGATATTCACCAGTTAAACTAAAACTAGCAAATCAACACAGATTTCTACCAATTGGAAGACTAAAAGGAGTGACAGTAGACCTGGATGGAGTGCGGACTAAAGCCAACTTTGAAGTAATAGACATAGTGGATGACACAAAACCTTATCCAACATTGCTCGGATTGTATTGGGCATTTGATAACCAGGCTATAATCAACTTAAAGACACGAAAAACGACCTTTGAGTTAGGAGAATACATGGTCATTGCGCCATTAGACCCATCAGAAGGGGAAAGGTTCGTAGAGCCTACTTTCTTGGACCTGGAGGAAATTAGCCAGTTGTACAAAACAACTGCGCGAGATTAGGATTATGTAAACCCAAATTCATATGGGATACTCAGTTGGTGGAGCATCACCTCATGTGTGTCAGACTCAAATACAGGTTTAGAGAATTGGCAACTGTGGTTACACGAAGTTTCCACAAGAAGATGTGCAAGAATAGACCACGCAGTAAGATGGGTAGGTACAGAGATAAGGGAACCACCCAGTTTCCATGGGGTGAACGATATAGAAGCATTCTTGACATGCTATGAAGATGAAGTGTTAGAAAATCAGAGACTCTTAGCACTAGATATAACAATGAAGGCGACACCTGCAAGATGGTGGGGCGTGCACAAAGAAACAATCAAGGATTGGTACCAATGTAAGTGGTTAATGTGCATTAGTTTTGGCATAGAACAAGGAAGCAACTGATGACATAAATATGATGGACAAGGGGCACCAACAGGACACTTGGATAAATATAGAGCACTGTGGAAACTGACACCACCGGAGGAATGGACTCACCATTTTGTACACACATTAGAGGGCATCCCAGAAAATTGGTATACAGACCAAGAACTGTGCAAAGAAACTACGAGTTGGACAGTACTACAACATAACTTTATAGTCACTTTCTCATTTGATCATGAGAACCCCAACATAGATGAAACACTTAAACAAATAAGAGGGGTGATATTTATTAAGGAACCAGAAGTTGAACTTATAACAGACGAACAACAACAAAACAAACAGACAGTGAAAGAATTATTGTCATGCTACCATGTGTTGGAAGAAGTACCAGATGAAGATGACCTGCCTGATATTCAGATTGAGGAAGTTGAAGGCGAGAGAGAAGTGGAGGGTCCACCTCTATAATCGGAAGCAATTTCTACATCGATCAAGGTGAATAAAGTCAACATCAGAACAATGGAGAATCCCAAAATGGCCAGCATTGGAGACTATTGGGATGAGAAAACAGTAGAAAGTATAACAGAGTTACTGTGCGAGTACAACGACATGTTCCCAACAACGTTCACATAAATGAAATTCATAGTGGGAGAGCTAGGCAAAATTAAAATATCGCTCAGAGTTGATGCAAGACTAATCAGACAACGACCATACAGACTAAACCCAATATATAAGAAAAAATTAAAAGTTGAGATTGATAGGATGTTGGAGGCTGAAATCATAGAACCTGTAGAAGAATCTAAATGGATAATCTCGATGGTAGTTCAAGAGAAGAAACAAGGGGGGATAAGAATATGGTTCGACTTGAAAACATTGAACGATGCGTGCTTACATGACCCGTTCCCTACCCTGTTCACAGATGAAGTCTTGGAAAATGTAGGAGGACATGAAGCTTATTCATTCACCGATGGATTCTCAGGATACCATCATATCAAGATAGCACTAGAAGACAGATACAAGACCAATTTTTCCACAGAATGGGGATCATACCAGTATACAGTCATGTCGTTTGGATTAAATAATTCACCAGCAATATTTTCCAGAGTAGTCATAGCTACAATTAAATAATTTATCCACCATTTTCTAGAGGTATACCTGGATGATTGGACAATCTATAATCTATTGAAAGACCATGTAGAGGTCTTATGAGTGATGTTAAAAATATGCACGTTGTGCCAGATATCGTTAAATATAAAGAAGTGCACATTCAGAACACCTTTTGGGATTCTATTAGGTCATATAGTATGCAAGCAAGGTTTTCTAGTAGATCCTGCCAAGATTGCAGTAATTATTAACCTGCCACCACCAAAAATAGTCCATCAATTAAGAGTGATATTGGGACACACAGGATACTACAAGAAATTTATAAAAGGATACGCGCATATCACTGCACCAATGGAGAAATTGCTAAGGAAAGACACAAATTTCCAGTGGAATGAGGATTGTCAACGCGGTCTGGATACACTAAAAGAGAAGATGGTAACCACACCAATACTAGTATTCCCAGATTGGGAGAATACATTCCACGTACATGTAGATGCATCGGCCATAGCAGTTGGAGCTATTCTGCCGTAGCCAGGAGCGGTAGAATTGGATTATCCTATAGCATTTCCTAGCAGAAAACTATCAGAATCAGAGCAGAACTACAACACTACAGAGAGGGAAGGCCTAGCTATGGTCTACGCACTCCAGAAATTCATACATTATTTTTTAGGAAAACATTTCAAGATGTTCACAAACCATTCACCGCTCAAATACCTCGTCAACAAGCTAGTGTTGGGGAGGATAATTTGGAGATGGTTATTATTATTCCAGGAGTTTGACTTCAAAGTAATAGTCAATCCAGGAAAGTTGAACGTAGGACCTGATCACCTGTCGAGGATCACGAATGGGGAGGAACCTACAAATCTAGAGGATAGATTTCCGGACGCACAGTTATTTTCAGTCCAGATCATCGAGCAATACTTCACAAACATTATTCAGTACTTGAGTATAGGGACTGTGCCATAGGAATATAACATCGTGCAGAAGAAGAATTTGATAGTAAAGGCTGCATATTACCAGCTAATTGCAAGACACTTATACAAAATGGGTGCAGATAACATATTGAGAAGTTGTGTGCTAGAACATGGAAGACCTATAATTTTAGCAGAAGCCCATGAGGGAATAGCAGGAGGGAATTATGCAAGAAAAGATACCACGCGGAAGGTATTGCGCGCAGGAATATGGTGGTTGACCATGCACAGAGACTCGAAGGACTATTGCCATAAATGTGATGTATGTCAGAGGGTTGGTAAACCAAATAGAAGTGATGAGATGTCTCTGCGACCACAAGTAACTTTGCAAGTATTTGAAAAATGGGAAATAGATTTTGTGGGACCAATTAACTTACTAGTAAAAATGTCAGGAATGAGGTAAATTATCACTGTGATGGAATACCTGACAAGATGGGCAGAAGGAGCACCAGTAAAAGATTGCAATGCAGAGAAAACAACACACTTCCTGTTCGAACAAGTGATCACTAGATTTGGTTTCCCGAGGATTTTGATGAGTGATCAAGGCACTCATTTCATTAACAGTACTATTAAGGCTATGACTAAGGAATTTGAAGTTCATCATCAAAATAGTACACCATATCATCCCCAAGCGAACGGGACAATGGAATCCTTTAACAAGATCCTTGAAAATGCACTAAAAAAGATCTTCAACATTAATAGGGATGATTGGGACTTAAAGATACCAGTGGTATTGTGGGCATACAGGACCACACGTAAGAAATTGACAGGACAAACACCATTTAGACTGGTGTATGGACAAGAAGTTGTGGTTCCATTAGAAGTTTTGGTGCCTATTTTGTGCATAGCAGCAATTACAAACATGACGGAACGAGGCATGGTACAAGAAAGGATAAATCAGTTGATGATCATGGAATAAGATAGGATTCTATCAGGGTTCCACTAGGAAGTCCAGAAAGCAAGAGACAAATATTGGCATGACAGACATATCAAGAGGAAGGGTTTCAAGGAAGGAGATCTATTCTTGATGTACGACAACAAATCCCTTCATCAACCAGGAAAACTCAGAATGCACTAGTTAGGACCATACAAAGTAAAGACTGTCACAGATGGGGGAGTTGTACAATTGAAGGATTTAGGAGGAACAAAACTCAGAGGGATGATCAATGGGAGTTGATTGGAGTTGTATAGGGCCAGTCGACCCCCGTGTAATTAAAAAAAAAAGGACGAGCATTTAACAAAGGCATAGAGCATCAAGAATAGAATGAGTGCACACACTCGGGAATGCCAGCACGGCGGAGGAAAAGGCCAACGGTCAATACAAGAGGGAAATAAGGACACGACAAACAACTACCAATGGACGATGACTATCAAACTTAAATAGCAAACCTAACTGACGGGATGCAGCATTAATTGCACCAACTAGAGATGGCAGGAGAATTCAATAGCAAGTACATAGGAGGGGTCGATTCAATTAAAACGCAAATGGGGTAACGTCCCCAAGAAGCTTCACCAAATCTCTATATAACCTGGTACACGAGACTGGGAAGGTTATTGTATAAGTGGGAAAAGTAGAGAGAAATAGAGAATACAGAGCCAAGAACGAAGTTCTCATAGCTTACAGAAGCCACCACGTTCGACGGACAACAACCTGAACACCATGACACCACCCAAACAAGGAGAACTGAACCAAAATGGTCGATCAACCCGAAGAAACTCCAGAGCCTCACCGTAAGCACAGGAAAGTGAACAGAAACCACCTCAGCCTCCAGAAGTCGTTAATGTGGATGAGATATCGTCACCCGATATGACACTAGGAAGCCCCACACCTATTGTGGAGGAAACCCAGCAAACAACACCAGTGGGCATGGACATGGATGTACTAGAAGAAGGAAAAGGACAACAAGTTGAGGACGCAGACAATCATTTGCACTCTAGGAACCCTGAAGAGCACCCGAGAGTTAATGGGACGGTCCCGAACCAGGAGGAAATGATCGCGCTAGAAATATTACACACAACCATGCTGGAACATCCATAGGAGGGTACAGTGGAATATTTCACTGGCCGACCAGATGAGTATGCATAAGATTGAATAATGGAGGTTGGAATCTTGAGTCAGATACCACAACAGAAGGTCAAACAAGCGGTACCAAGGTCACCACGTAGGCAAGCCACCACAACCATTATCTTGTTGTGCATTCTGGAAGGGGTACATATAACAACAAATATGTTAGGACACATGGAGAAATTGAGGTACTCAGACCATGACGTGACAAACATGGATGAGTTCCCAGAGTTCACCAAGCAAGTTACCTACAGACTGTGGGTAGAGGACTCTTTGTCCAACCAATTAATCAACCAGTCCAGTGGGCATCGAGGTTGGCCAAAAACGAGATTCTAGGCATGTTGGACATCCCGCACTTTGGGAGGGGCCAGTATGAAAAAAACTTCATCAAGTAGTTGATGGAAGTCACCCATGGCGGATACATGTTGTTGGAACAACTCATCTCAACAGACGTAGGTATTATTGCATACATCATAGAGATACCATCATGAGGTGAGGATCCTACACCGTTCCTTGAGGACAAGACGAAGGAAAAATCACTAGCTGAGGAAATGAAGAAGAAATATGTTACCGAAAGGGGGTCACGCAGAATCATCATCAAGCGTATTAGTGACGTTGCGACAAGAATAGCCACACAAATTATGGCATGCAAATTACTTAGGAAATGACGCAAGGAAGAAGTCTTGGTCGGGGTTGTTGCAGCTGTAGCACAGTGTGTAGAGGGCACCACACTCAGTTGTGACCCTTATTTGTTGAATATGTTCCTAGACGAAATCAAGGATGCGCAGGATCTGGGGACATAAATTCATTATTCATGGCTACTCATCCTGATAGCCTTGATCGGATGGAAGGAGCCGAAGTATTCATTCTTTACCACTAGACCCAATCCCTGCCACGGAGTGCAATAATTATCATTGGGGTCTTCTTTAGACCCCAAGAACATAAAGGAAAAGTCATCCATATTTGAAGGATATCTCAGCAACCTACATGACAACATCGCCAACACTTGGAGGGTGACACCAGAAGCAATCGCACAGTATCGGGGCATAGCCAACTTCAAATCCACTAGAAATACGATGTGGATCCAGGCACAGAAAGATATCGATAATCAATGGCTACAACTGTGCTATTGCATCAAGGAGGTAGACATAGAAATGGCCATTAAGGATTGGGATGATAACTGGAGGATTCCAATCCTCAATCGAGAAAAACCCACAGAAATGGAGGAGGAGGAGGTAAGACAGGAACAGACGCATGTCGAAGAGATAATAGTGCCCAAGAAACCAAGGACGAGTCAGAACAAGACGCAACAGAAAAAAGGGGGGGCATCCAAGAAAGGCACCCAAGTGGGGAAGAAGAACAACAAATAGGCGCCACAGGTACAAGAGAAACAGACTGATACATCACAAGGAATCACATCAAGTGCTACTCCATAGGAGCAAGGCCAGAATAAGAGGCCAGACATCCAGACAAGGGATGCGCACAAGAAGGAAAAGGCACACAGAACGCCCCCAGAATGCATGATCACCGAGGACGATGTGGACATGGTGGCCCAAATGGTCCAGGATCGCATATTCGAGGATTTCAATAATGTTGTGCGCCAAAGGGACAAGATTGAGGAAGAGATGACATACATGCGAAAACTCCTCAAGTAACTCATAGAAGAGTAGGAAGCCGATAGTAGCATAGGAACAGTCCTATCAACATCACAGATAGGAGGCGAAGCTAGATCAAGTGAGCAAAACAGGATCCAGACGACAGCTCAGCCAAGCTCGAGGACATCATTAAACATCTGGACGAGGTAGGTCCCTTTCTTATCTCGCTTGCACATTGGTTTATATAGCATGTTTTTGGGATAGAGTTGATTTTTTCAATCATATATGTTTGTTGTGGTTTACCCTAGCCATAGAGAGATTTTCCTCATAACAGAATTGGCGACCATACTAGGGATGAATATTATTTCTTAGGGTTTGAAGTACTTTTCTCCTTAGATTGCTCTCATTTCCATTGTGGTTCTTATCATATCATTTCTTGACAGATCTTGTTCACTCTGGGTCTGAGTTTTAAGCCCTTGAAACTTACCTGGCCTTGTTTTAAAGCATATGCGTGCCTTTTTCCTTGACAGTCACGTATACACGCGGGTTGTCTCACTGCAAGCTACGTATATACGCTATGTTTGCCTAAAAAATTGCGTACATCAGTTTTCCTTGCCCTTTTTCCTGGTCTGGTGTTTGTTGGGTGGGATTTGATGCTTGCTGAGCCTTATTGAGTCTCTGTAGTGTCTGTTGAGTGCTTGTGGGATGATATGAAACCCTCTTTTGGTTGAATTTCTGGGCGAAGTCTTTCTATTCATCTTTTCATTTTTTATTTTCCTTGCACATTGGGCTGGATGTTTTATTGCTTGGTATCCTTCTTGAGTTATCTCTTTTTTATACATAGTAGGGTTATATATCAAGTTACTTTTCAGTCCATGCATTTTTAGTTTTGATATATTGAANAAAATGAGTGTGGACAAGGTTGGCACTAGCACTAAAAAGAAGAGAACAATAGTGAAGAGAATAGTCGCTAGAGTGACCAAGGTTATGTTTTCTTTAGAGATACTAGCAAGTCTTGTGACTAAAGTGGTTCGTTAGACCGACTAACATTAGTCGCTAGACCGACTAATTATGGTCGCTAGAGTGACCAAGGTTATGTTTTCCTTAGAGATGCTAGCAAGGCTTGCGACTAAAGTGGGTCGCTAGACCGACTAATCTTGGTGGATGGACCGATGAATGGTAACTTTTACCTATTGTGTATAGGCTTATTTTCTCGGTCTCTAGACCGGTGAATATCCATGTGTAGTTGCTAGACCGATGAATCTATTCCGTTGAAAAAAAAATCATCTTGGTCGCAACAACGACCCTATTCCGACGAAACTTCGTCGCAA
Organism: Picea sitchensis; assembly: GCA_010110895.2. Taxonomy (NCBI): domain Eukaryota; kingdom Viridiplantae; phylum Streptophyta; class Pinopsida; order Pinales; family Pinaceae; genus Picea; species Picea sitchensis. Next base: position 15,246 of record SNQJ01S0115838.1, on the reverse strand, counting down.
AAACGTTCAAATTTAGTAGTGTATGCATCAACTATAGTGGCTTGTGATCAATGTGGATGACTATCTCCTTCCCAAGAATGTAATTTCTCCACTGGCGGTAGGCTTGCACAATGGAGTACATTTCTTTGTCGTAAGTAGGGTACTTACGGACAACATCTGATAGTGTCTCACTATGATATGCCACAGGGTGGCCATGTTGAGTGAGAACGACGCCCACAACATAGTCTGAAGCATCTGTCTCGATCTCAAAGGGATGTTGTAGGTCTGGTAATGAGAGTACTGGGGATGACCACAAACACTTCTTCAAGTCATCGAAGGCTTGTTATTGGGGCAGGCCCTATTAGCACTCCGTAAATCTATTCGGCTGATAAACAAACGATGAAGGTAACTTTTTCAACCAACTTTGAGACCTAAAACTAGCCTTTCGGATTTGGAGAGGACTCTCTCGGGAGGCACAGTATCCACGTGGGATTTGGATTTGAAATCAGTGGCTAGATTTAACACCTTAATATGATGGGTTCTGGTTATATTGGCGCAAGAAAGTGAGACTTGGGATATGGAATCGATTTGGGGAAATGACAGAGATAAATGACTCAGTGACCGAACTTGAGAGGATAAGGCTAGGCGAGCAATAGTATTCAGTGTAAAACTGTAATGTGTGGCATGAGAAAATACAAGAAGTAACTCAGGAGCGCCGCTACAGGAGAATTCAGAGCTAGCTTTAGAGGAAAACGTTTTGTCTAAGTGGCGCGAACAAGGGGCGTTGTATAGAGAATCCACGGGTTCAAAATTTCATTCCGAAATAGATAGAAAAATATATGAAATAAATATGAAAGGAAGCACATATGTAAAGAAAGAAGCACAATACATCCAACTGCTACAACTAGAATCTTTTCATCAAGTCACGGGACCTTTGCATTAAATTTTGGCCAAAAACTCAGATTACATACAATGGTTGTCGTCTACCAAATCTGTCAACCAACCCCATTTACATGGAAATGATCCCCATATATATAAAACTAATGTCACCCTTGCCTTCTAGGGTCGAACTCCTCCCTCCTAGAATCATGGATCTATTTTCTTTGAAAGAGAACAATAACTGCAATGGATTCACTAAAAATAGAAAACCTGACTTTGCCAAATCATAATCATAACTAAAATATTCTTTACAATCATTAATCATGATCAAAATTCAACCATATGGTTGTGATGAGTCATCATGTGCACTGTTGGACACTCTATCACCTGTACACAACAGGTTTGATATGCAACCATAACCTACAGCAAAAAACGCAGCGGATTTGCGTAGCAAACTCGGAAAATAGGCGTTGAAGATGACATCATATCTCACTAATAAAAAACTATTTTTAGAAAATGAGAGAGGGTTTTATAGATAAGCTAGTTATAAATAAAAACATCTTTCGGGTTCTTGAAATTCGTCTCCAAATGGATGGAATACGTGTCACAAAAAAACATGTCTCGGACAGGAAATCGTGAAAATTTAAAAATAGGGCTCAAATATTCCTTCGAATATCCCAGTCCGTGATACATTTTTCAAATATGAGAGAGGTTTTTATTACTTGTCTTTTTCATGAAAAAAACCTCTCAGGGATTTTCACAATTCCTCTCCAGTTGGTCAGAAATTTATCTTTAAGTTGACCACTAAACCAGTAATGTGTGTAGTGCGACCTGTAGCCTATGTGCATGAAAAATCCACTGCATGACATAATCCATTGCGCGGCAACATCCTATGTGCGATAGAATCCACTATGCGACAACATCCTATGCGCAACAAAATCCATTGTGCGACGAAATCCACTACACGACAGAAATCCATTGCGCGATAGAAATCCATTGCGCGACAGAATCGACTACGCGAAATAAATCCACTGCGCAACATAATCCTTTGCGCGACGAAGTGCTTTGCGCAGCACATAGAAAATTTTTGCAGCTCACAGTTGTAAATGGAAATGGAACAAATAAATGATAAGCTTCCTTTTGAAACTGACCCTTGGAGATGTTGTATGATGCCAGTCATAAAAACAATATGGGTGCTAACATGCACGACTTTGCAAAATTGTTGACAAAACTCTAACCTTATCCATGAAAATCATGGTGCTAATAGACCCCACACAAATTTTTCTTTACCGCTACCCTTGGTTACTTGGTTGAGGGCCCATGTGATATGAGAGAATCCTAACACGAACCTGTGATAGAAATTGGCGAGGCCGAAGAAGCTTCAAAGTTCAGTGAGTGTGGTTGGGGTTGGACTGTCACGGATAACCTGGATCTTGGTTGGATCCACAGGCACACCATGTTGATCAACTATGTAGAATAAGTAATGGACCATGTCCATGCCGAAGGATCATTTTTCCAAGTTTTCAGATAGTGTGTTGTCGCAGGGTGTGTAGAACATCTTGAATATGTTGCAAGTGTTCCGCCCAAGTCTTGTTGTAGATGAGGATGTCATCCAGATACATCACTACAAAATTATTGGTGAAAGGTTGTAGGATATCGTCCATCATCCTCATAAGAATTATTGGAGCATTTGTCAAACCAAAGGGCATGACTAGCATTCAAAAAGACTTTATTTTGACTTGAAGGCAGACTTCCATACATCTGTCTTTTCTATTGGGACCTGGTGGTAGCCAGACTTCAAATCAATATTACTGAAGTATTTGGCCCCCGTGAGTTGATCAAGGAGGTCTTTGATTCAGGGAATCTGGTACCGGTTTTAGACTGCGATTTTATTCAAGGCCCGGTAATCAATGCAAAGTCGTCAAGTCCCATCTTACTTCTACACCAACACGATTGGGCTCCCACAAGGTGATGATCTGGGGCAGATGTTCCTCTTGTGGAGAAGCTCTTGGATCTGGCTCTTGATCTCCTCGTTTTCTAACAAAGAGCAGTGGTAGACTAGCCCATTGGGTAGAGGTGCGCGTGAGGTCAGATCGATAGGATGATTGACCTGGCAGTGTGGAGGTAGCCTGATAGGAGAGGAGAAGATGTCTGAGTATTCTTCCATGACCTTATCCACTTGCTTCTGTTGTGTGCAGAGATCAGTTGCGGAGGCCCTGGATGTGGTTGTGATATTTCGCTCACTCTGAGAGAGAATCACGAAGAAGACAAATTTCTCGGTCTGAGAGATGACCTTCCTGCATTGCTTGGCATAGATCAAGGAAATAACACTAGGAGGGATTGCCTTGGGTATCCTTTACAATTTCCTGTTGAAAGTAATAATAACACTATGAGGCCTAGACTCATATAAAAAATGACGTTTCCATAAATAAGGTTGGCCCCAAAGAACATTACAAACTTCGAGAGGAGAAACATCACACAATACCTTGTCTTTGAAGGGCTTGATGTCGTACGACAATTGACATTGTTGGCTGATGTGAAGATTGCTTCCTTGGCAGAGCCATATAATGGTGTATGGTTGTGGGTGCGACATTATCGGTAGGTCCAGCTGCTTGACAACCTCTGATGAGATGAGGTTCTTCTGGCTACTACTATCAATGATGAAGTGCATCGGGGTGCCTTTTACCCACATCTATGAATGGAAGAGGTTCTCTCCTTCTTCTGGCTCGTCTAGTTCACCAGGTGGGAGCTTGGTGGTAGCAATGGTGGCATTGGGTTCCACTTCAATGATCCATCTTCCCCTTTCTGGTTCTAATTCAGAGTCAGAACCCGCATTTGATTCAAAGGATTTCACTTCTGCCACCAACGACTACTTTGAGTGCCAGTCAACGGTGTTATGCCAAGGGCTCTTATGGAAATCGCACCACTTCCCAGTATCTTTCTTTGTCTTTCTGGTGTCCTTATTTGCTTGAAGCTTCAACTGGTTTTCCTGATACTGGGTTGGGGCCACCCTTTCCTGGATTTTGTTGTGAGAGGTTCCCAGGCCCAAATTGTCACGTCTTTTGTTTGAGATCCTGCTCGATTTTTACGGCATATCGGTAGGTTGTGCCCAAGGACAAGATGTCCAAAAATTCCATTTCGATATGGATGTATCTATGCAGAGCACCATGATACTTGATGTTGGAAGCAGGTCGAATCAGAAAGAAAGGCTATTTTGGGAAGAAAAACATGCAAGAGGAAAGAGACAGCTGGAAGGAAAAGTAGCACATGCGCATGCATGGAAGACCTAACAATGCTAGGGTTAGGGTTTTTGAAATACATTTTAATGGGTGGTGAGCCAAATATAAATAGAAGAGATAGATACATAGAAGGAGAGGGAAAGCAAGAGAAATGGAAAGGGAGGCGAGATATATGAAGACAAGAAGAGAACTGTAAGGACAGTACGAGTTACTAGGGAGTTAGGAGGGGCATGAGCGATTCGATCCCGAGGGTTATATCATAGGCTGAGGAGTCTGGTGCGATCTAGTCAGCCTCGCAGGGATCAAGGATCCTATGGGAAGAAAGAAGACTAAGATTGTAACCATGTGCAGCATGGGGATTTCCAAAACTATAATAAAAGCCTTACAGCCAGATCTTTATGGACGTATCCCAGGAGGGGGTGAACCACAATAACACTGTGTTATGTGACTGAATGAATGTGTTTTGCATATGATTAGTTGATGAATGATGAATGAATGAAGTAACTAAGTAAATCTGTTGTACCACTTACATGCATGGAATTAATTATATACTAGATGTTAAATAAACTGAATAAAGGTTAAGCTGAAGATCTCGCTCAGTCTCAGGTTGCAAGCACCTGAGTATTGCAGCCACCCATAGAGATATCTCGGGTGAGACTGTGGAGTACACTCTATGTATTGTGTTGCCTTCTGGGTGACCAGAGGGGCCAATAGTATTTAAGGGATTTTGTTGGGAAGCTTCTTAGTTATGAAACGGGGTCAATCTTTAATGGTAAATAGATAAAAGGGAATGGAAAACCAACAAATGGTTTCATTGTCAGCTGATTGGAAGGCAATGGGATTGAGCATATGAGATCTGTGGAAGACGTGTCAAATTAATACCGGATCAGAAGACAAGAAGGTAAGAGAATGTGAAGCTAAAAGGGGATGTTGAGACTGTGGAATCCCACAAAGGTAGAGATTGAAAGCTGGTTGAAGACAAAGTAGCTAGAGTTTGCGTAGAAAGATATTAGAAACCCAAAGTTAAAACTATGCAAGTATTTGGACAAGTACATATTCACCAACTTGCATGACGTATTTTTCTGTGATTTCCCACACATACTGCAGGAGTGGATCAAAATATTGAAAGACAACCATCCAACGAATTGATCAGACAAGTAGAGTGGAATTCTGAAGAGATCGTGCAGCTACAATGCATTGATAATAAATTTACGCGCGCAGTAGATTTTTGGCTAGACATCATTGTTGTCATATTTATCACAGAGTTTGCAGTAGATACAACAAAATCGTATAGCGCAGCTGAACAAGAATTATTGTAGGGACCTCGAGGTAGGTATCTCAGTTCATTATATACTTCCATTACGATATTTCTATATAACAATTGTGTAATGACAATGGAGTCAGACAACTAAACTTCCATGCGTGCATGGGGGAAGGGGGAAAACACTAACAAGAAAAGGAGAAATGGAATGAGAAGGGGATAAAGGAAATAAGGAGGAGGCATTGGACCCAATTATGATGGACGACTACCAGTTCAAGCGGATCATGGAGACAGGCGGAAGGAAATGCAATGGATTACCCTACCAATACAAGGTGAACACCAAGAAGAGAGTTGTAGCAGCAAGGGAAGGCTTGACAAGTCATGAAGAGGAGGTAGAGGATCTTTGCGATGTGGAGCAAATTGAGGAAATCTTGTGCACGACATATGAGAGGAAGAAGAGAGGTCCAAGAGTGTAAGTAGAAGGCAACACTCCTATCCATATCAATGTCAATGTGGAACCCATAAAACCATGTGCGACTAATACACCAAGAAGAACACCACTTTTTAGACAACCGAATTTCAGGAGAAGGAAAACAATAGGAAGTACATATACATAGGGAACAACAACTGGGGGAGCCATTTCAAGAAGAATTAGTCAAATATATACACCGCACGGAGGTACTATTTCAAAATTTAAGATGGTGGGACATGACCCAACCATTAGGTTACCATAATTCAAAGGAGAGGCGTCAGAGGACCCAAAGAAGCACATGTTTATTTGTGAAAAAATTTGGGAAGAAAAATAGATCACAGACGAGGACACTAAACTTGCACAGATAGCTATCACATTAAGATATCGCACACTAGATTGGTATATGATTTTAGCCACAAACAATCTTCCAGGGACAACCAGAACGATTGGAGATATCAAGAAGTTGTTGATAAATGAGTTTCAGAAGCCAAGTTTAGAGGACCAATACATGAACAAGATGATAGAGATTAGACAGAAACCAGGAGAATTTGTATGGGAGATTGACCAAAGATTCAAGTGATTGAAAGGAAAGATGAAATATGTCATGACAAATATGCAGCATATGCATCTGTTCCTCAACTCACTATTACCACATTTGAAATATCCACTGCGACAACATAAGTTTCAGACGCAAGCAAAGGCTCTGCAGGAATCCCTACAACTAGAAGAGAACCAATATCAGAAGATAGATCCAGCCATCGAGGATTTGAAGGAGGATTTGAAGAACTTAAAATTCCAACTAAACTAGAACAAGTACAAAAGAGAATTTGTTTGGTGTACCACATGTAGTAAATAAGGACACCATAAGAATGAATGTCCAACATTCACGCAGTACATGGCAGCAGGAATTCCAAATCCATTACCAACAGGAGGACTATGGTGCGAGATATGTAAGAAACAGGGCCACGATCCATATCACTTCCCAATGATGCAGAAGTACCAGACAATGCCAAAGAGCTCATATTGCAACTTTTGCAAGTCAGTAGGCCATGATGACAAAGATTGTAGAACCATGGAGTTGATGAGAGGGATAACATCAAATGCATATCGGGTACAGGAAGAGATGATGACTAGGCAATCCTCACCTCAGTTTAATCAAATACCAACACAATACAACACTGCGTAGCAACCATACAACATTGCACAGCCGAAGTACAACACCGTGTAGCCACACTATAATATTGCGCAGTATAACCAGGATCCGCAGTATAACACACTGCGAGGGGATCGAGCTGGCTACAAAGGTGGAGGAAGAAAAAGAGGAGGCTTTGGAAGAGGTAGAGGACCAATGGTATGCCACAATTGTCAACAAACAAGACACTATGCAAGAGAATGTCCACTTCCACCAATGACCTATATGTATTTTCGTGCATCGGATCATGATATGAAACAATGTCCTATGCTATTAGGAAAGATCCAGGGAAAGAGGAATCAAAACAATCAAAATGTTCAGTGGATTTCAGCAAAAGCGAGGGATGAAGGAAGAAACATCAACATAGTTAGAAACGAAGGAGCTAAAATAGGAAACGACGTAGTACGACAAGATCCAGCACAACACCAATGGGTGAAGAAGAATGTCGAACCAAGGAAGCAGTTTGATGCGCAAAATGAGAAGGATATATTTAAGCAAGTCATACATTGCATCAACAACAACCGCGCAACATAGTAAGGAAGTACCAGAGTACGAGATTCCTCCATCGTTTGATCACACCAAAGAAATGCAGCCCTGGGACAAGTAAGTATGATCAAAGGCTTTTTGCAATCATGTGTAAAATTATTAAATGATCCATCATATGTTAAAGTATTACAAAATATGCTAGAAAGATGTAGCATAGAGGCAGAAGGAAAGCTAGAACAAAAAATAGTCAATCACAAGTAGGAGAACAAGTAGGGAGTTTAGGATGAACGCCAACATTGGAGATTTCAACATGGGAGATATTATACTCGATTTAGGATCTGAAGTCAATGTATTACCCAAGAACACATGGCAATGTATGGGAGATACCACATTAGGATATTCACCAGTTCAACTAAAACTAGCAAATCAACACAGATTTCTACCAATTGGAAGACTAAAAGGAGTGACAGTAGACCTGGATGGAGTGCGGACTAAAGCCAACTTTGAATTAATAGACATAGTGGATGACACAACACCTTATCCAACATTGCTCGGCTTGGATTGGGAATTTGATAACCAGGCTATAATCAACTTAAAGACACGTAAAACGGCCTTTGAGTTAGGAGAATACATGGTCATTGCGCCATTAGACCCATCAGAAGGGGAAAGGTTCGTAGAGCCTACTTTCTTGGACCTGGAGGAAATTAGCCAGTTGTACAGAACAACTGTGCGAGATGAGGATTACGTAAACCCAACTTCATATGGGATACTCAGTTGGTGGAGCATCACCTCATGTGTGTCAGATTCGGATACAGGTTTAGAGAATTGGCAACTATGGTTACACGAAGTTTCCACAAGAAGATGTGCAAGAATAGACCACGCAGTAAGATGGGTAGGTACAGAGATAAGGGAACCACCCAGTTTCCATGGGGTGAACGATATAGAAGCATTCTTGACACGCTATGAAGATGAAGTGTTAGAAAATCAAAGACTCTTAGCACTAGATATAACAATGAAGGTGACACCTGCAAGATGGTGGGGCGTGCACAAAGAAACAATCAAGGATTGGTAAGAATGTAAGTGGTTAATGTGAATTAGTTTTGGCGTAGAAAAAGGAAGCAACTGATGACATAAATATGATGGACAAGGGGCACCAACAGGACACTTGGATAAATATAGAGCATTGTGGAAACTGACACCACCGGAGGAATGGACTCACCATTTTGTACACACATTAGAGGGCATCCCAGCAAACTGGTATACAAACCAAGAACTGTGCAAAGAAACTACGAGTTGGACAGTACTACAACATAACTTTACAGTCACTTTCGCATTTGATCATGAGAACCCCAACATAGATGAAACACTTAAACAAATAAGAGGGGTGATATTTATTAAGGAACCAGAAGTTGAACTTATAACAGACGAACAACAACAAAACAAACAGATAGTGAAATAATTATTGTCATGCTACCATGTGTTGGAAGAAGCACCAGATGAAGATGACTTGCCCGATATTCGGATTGAGGAAGTTGAAGACGAGAGAGAAGTGGAGGGTCCACCTCTGTAATCAGAAGAAATTTCTACATCGATCAAGGTGAAGAAAGTCAACATCAGAACAATGGAGAATCCCAAAATGGCCAGCATTGGAGACTATTGGGATAAGAAAACAGTAGAAAGTATAACAGAGTTACTGTGCGAGTACAACGACATGTTCCCAACAACGTTCACATAAATGAAATTCATAGTGGGAGAGCTAGGCAAAATGAAAATACCGCTCAGAGTTGATGCAAGACTAATCAGACAACGACCATACAGACTAAACCCAATATATAAGAAAAAATTAAAAGTTGAGATTGATAGGATGTTGGAGGCTGGAATCATAGAACCTGTAGAAGAATCTAAATGGATAAGCTCAATGGTAGTTCAAGAGAAGAAACAAGGGGGGATAAGAATATGCTTCGACTTGAGAAAATTGAACGATGCGTGCTTACATGACTCGTTCCCTACCCTGTTCACAGATGAAGTCTTGGAAAATGTAGGAGGACATGAAGCTTATTCATTCACCGATGGATTCTCAAGATACCATCATATCAAGATAGCACCGGAAGACAGATACAAGACCAATTTTTCCACGGAATGGGGATCATACCAGTATACATTCATGTCATTTGGATTAAATAATTCACCAACAATATTTTCCAGAGTAGTCATAGCTACATTTAAAGAATTTATCCACCAGTTTCTAGAAGTATACCTGGATGATTGGACAATCTATAATCTATTGAAAGACCATGTAGAGGTCTTATGAGTGATGTTAAAAAGATGCAGGTTGTGCCAGATATCGTTAAATATAAAGAAGTGCACATTCAGAACACCTTTTGGGATTCTATTAGGTCATATAGTATGCAAGCAAGGTTTTCTAGTAGATCCTGCCAAGACTGCAGTAATTATTAACCTGCCACCACCAAAAATAGTCCATCAATTAAGAGCAATATTGGGACACACAGGATACTACAAGAAATTTATAAAAGGATACGCACATATCACTGCACCAATGGAGAAATTGATAAGGAAAGACACAAATTTCCAGTGGAATGAGGATTGTCAACGCGGTCTGGATACGCTGAAAGAGAAGATGGTAACCACACCAATACTAGTATTCCCAGATTGGGAGAATACATTCCATGTACATGTAGATGCATCGGCCATAGCAGTTGGAGCTATTCTGCCGCAGCCAGGAGCGGGAGAATTAGATTATCCTATAGCATTTCCTAGCAGAAAACTATCAGAATCAGAGCAGAACTACAACACTACAGAGAGGGAAGGCCTAGTTATGGTCTACGCACTCTAGAAATTCATACATTATTTATTAGGAAAACATTTCAAGATGTTCACAAACCATTCACCGCTCAAATACCTCGTCAACAAGCTAGTGTTGGGGAGGATAATTTGCAGATGGTTATTATTATTCCAGGAGTTTGACTTCAAAGTAATAGTCAAGCCAAGAAAGTTGAACGTAGGACCTGATCACTTGTCGAGGATCACGAATGGGGAGGAACCTACAAATCTAGAGGATAGATTTCCAGATGAACAGTTATTTTCAGTCCAGATCGTCGAGCAATACTTCACAGACATTATTCGGTACTTGAGTATAGGGACTGTGCCATAGGAATATAACATCGTGCAGAAGAAGAATTTGATAGTAAAGGTTGCAGATTACCAGCTAATTGCAAGACACTTATACAAAATGGGTGTAGATAACATATTGAGAAGTTGTGTGCTAGAACATGGAAGACCTATAATTTTAGCAGAATCCCATGAGGGAATAGCAGGATGGAATTATGCAAGAAAATCTACCACGCAGAAGGTATTGCGTGCAGGACTATGGTGGTTGACCATGCACAAAGACTCGAAGGACTATTGCCATAAATGTGATGTATGTCAGAGGGTTGGTAACCCAAATAGAAGTGATGAGATGTCTCTGCGACCACAAGTAACTTTGCAAGTATTTGAAAAATGGGAAATAGATTTTGTGGGACCAATTAACTTACTAGTAAAAATGTCAGGAATGAGGTAAATTATCACTGTGACGGAATACCTGACAAGATGGGTGGAAGGAGCACCAGTAAAAGATTGCAGTGCAGAGAAAACAACACACTTCCTGTTCGAACAAGTGATCACTAGATTTGGTTTCCCGAGGATTTTGATGAGTGATCAAGGCACTCATTTCATTAACAGTACTATTAAGGCTATGACTAAGGAATTTGAAGTTCATCATCAAAATAGTACACCATATCATCCCCAAGCGAATGGGACAATGGAATCCTTTAACAAGATCCTTGAAAATGCACTAACAAAGATATTCAACATTAATAGGGATGATTGGGACTTAAAGATACCAGTGGTATTGTGGGCATACAGGACCACACGTAAGAAATTGACAGGACAAACACCATTTAGACTGGTGTATGGACAAGAAGTTGTGGTGCCATTAGAAGTTTTGGTGCCTATTTTGTGCATAGTATCAATTACAAACATGACGGAACGAGGCATGGTACAGGAAAGGATAATCCAGTTGATGATCATGGAAGAAGATAGGATTCTATCAGGGTTCCACTAGGAAGTCCAGAAAGCAAGAGAAAAATATTGGCATGACAGACATATCAAGAGGAAGGGTTTCAAGGAAGGAGATCTATTCTTGATGTATGACAACAAATCCCTTCATCAACCAGGAAAACTCAGAATGCACTGGTTAGGACCATACAAAGTAAATACTGTCACAGATGGGGGAGTTGTACAATTGAAGAATTTAGGAGGAACAAAACTCAGAGGGATGATCAATGGGAGTTGATTGGAGTTGTACAGGGCCAGTCGACCCCCGTGCAATTAAAAAAAAAAGACGAGCATTTAACAAAGGCATAGGGCATCAAGAATAGAATGAGTGCCCACACTCGGGAATGCCAGCATGGCAGAGGAAAAGGCCAACGGTCACTACAAGAGGGAAATAAGGACACGACAAACAACTACCAATGGACGATGACTATCAAACTTAAATAGCAAACCTGACTAATGGGATGCAGCATTAATTGCACCGACTAGAGATGGCAGGAGAATTAAATAGCAAGTACATAGGAGGGGTCGATTCAATTAAAACGCAAATGGGGTAACATCCCCAAGAAGCTTCACCAAATCCCTATATAACCTGGTACACGAGACTGGGAAGGTTATTGTGTAAGTGGGAAAAGTAGAGAGCAATAGAGAATACAGAGCTAAGAACGAAGTTCTCATAGCTTACAGAAGCCACCACGTTCGACGGACAACAACCTGAACACCATGACACCACCCAAACAAGGAGAATTGAACCAAAATGGTCGATCAACCCGAAGAAACTCCAGAGCCTCACCATAAGCACAGGAAAGCGAACAGAAACCACCTCAGCCTCCAGAAGTCGTTAATGTGGATGAGATATTGTCACCCGATATGACACCAGGAAGCCCCACACCTATTGTGGAGGAAACCCAGCAAACAACACCAGTGGGCATGGACATGGATGTACTAGAAGAAGGACAAGGACAACAAGTTGAGGACGCAGACAATCATTCGCACTCTAGGAACCCTAAAGAGCACCCGAGAGTTAATGGGACGGTCCCGAACCAGGAGGAAATGATCGCACTAGAAATATTACACACAACCATGCTGGAACATCCATAGGAGGGTACAGTGGAATATTTCACCAGCCGACCAGATGAGTATGCATAAGATTGAATAATGGAGGTTGGAATCTTGAGTCAGCTACCACAACAGAAGGTCAAACAAGCGGTACCAAGGTCACCACGTAGGCAAGACACCACAACCATTGTCTTGTTGCGCATTCTGGAAGGGGTACATATAACAACAAATATGTTAGGACACATGGAGAAATTGAGGTACTCAGACCATGACGTGACAAACACGGATGAGTTCCCAGAGTTCGCCAAGCAAGTTACCTACAGACTGTGGGTAGAGGAATCTTTGTCCAACCAATTAATCAACCAGTCCAGTGGGCATTGAGGTTGGCCAAAAACGATATTATAGGCATGTTGGACATCCCGCACTTTGGGAGGGGCCAGTATGCAAAAAACTTCCTCAAGTAGTTGATGGAAGTCACCCATGGTGGATACATGTTGCTGGAACAACTCATCTCAATAGACGTAGGTATTATTGCATACATCACATAGATACCACCACGAGGTGAGGATCCTACATCGTTCCTTGAGGACAAGATGAAGGAAAAATCACTAGCTGAGGAAATGAAGAAGAAATATGTTACCGAAAGGGGGTCACGCAGAATCATCATCAAGCGTATTAGTGACGTTGCGACAAGAATAGCCACACAAATTATGGCATGCAAATTACTCAGGAAATGACGCAAGGAAGAAGTCCTGGTCGAGGTTGTTGTAGTTGTAGCATAGTGTGTAGAGGGCACCACACTCAGTTGTGCCCCTTATTTGTTGAATCTGTTCCTAGACGACTTCAAGGATGCACAAGATCTGGGGACATAAATTCATTATTCATGGCTACTCATCCTGATAGCCTTGATCGAATGGAAGGAGCCGAAGTATTCATTCTTTGCCACTAGACCCAATCCCTGCCACAGAGTGCAATACTTATCATTGGGGTCTTCTTCAGACCCCAAGAACAGAAAGGCAAATTCAGCCATATTTGAAGGATATCTCAGCAACCTACATGACAACATCGCCAACACTTGGAGGGTGACACCGGAAGCAATCGCACAGTATCGGGGCATAGCCAACTTCAAATCCACTAGAAATACGATGTGGATCTAGGCACAGAAAGATATCGATAATCAATGGCTACAACTGTGCTATTGCATCAAGGAGGTAGACATAGAAATGGCCATTAAGGATTGGGATGATAACTGGAGGATTCCAATCCTCAATCGAGAAAAACCCACAGAAATGGAGGAGGAGGAGGTAAGACAGGAACAGACGCATGTCGAAGAGATAATAGTGCCCAAGAAACCAAGGACGAGTCAGAACAAGACGCAACAGAAAAAAGGGGGGGCATCCAAGAAAGGCACCCAAGTGGGGAAGAAGAACAACAAATAGGCGCCACAGGTACAAGAGAAACAGACTGATACATCACAAGGAATCACATCAAGTGCTACTCCATAGGAGCAAGGCCAGAATAAGAGGCCAGACATCCAGACAAGGGATGCGCACAAGAAGGAAAAGGCACACAGAACGCCCCCAGAATGCATGATCACCGAGGACGATGTGGACATGGTGGCCCAAATGGTCCAGGATCGCATATTCGAGGATTTCAATAATGTTGTGCGCCAAAGGGACAAGATTGAGGAAGAGATGACATACATGCGAAAACTCCTCAAGTAACTCATAGAAGAGTAGGAAGCCGATAGTAGCATAGGAACAGTCCTATCAACATCACAGATAGGAGGCGAAGCTAGATCAAGTGAGCAAAACAGGATCCAGACGACAGCTCAGCCAAGCTCGAGGACATCATTAAACATCTGGACGAGGTAGGTCCCTTTCTTATCTCGCTTGCACATTGGTTTATATAGCATGTTTTTGGGATAGAGTTGATTTTTTCAATCATATATGTTTGTTGTGGTTTACCCTAGCCATAGAGAGATTTTCCTCATAACAGAATTGGCGACCATACTAGGGATGAATATTATTTCTTAGGGTTTGAAGTACTTTTCTCCTTAGATTGCTCTCATTTCCATTGTGGTTCTTATCATATCATTTCTTGACAGATCTTGTTCACTCTGGGTCTGAGTTTTAAGCCCTTGAAACTTACCTGGCCTTGTTTTAAAGCATATGCGTGCCTTTTTCCTTGACAGTCACGTATACACGCGGGTTGTCTCACTGCAAGCTACGTATATACGCTATGTTTGCCTAAAAAATTGCGTACATCAGTTTTCCTTGCCCTTTTTCCTGGTCTGGTGTTTGTTGGGTGGGATTTGATGCTTGCTGAGCCTTATTGAGTCTCTGTAGTGTCTGTTGAGTGCTTGTGGGATGATATGAAACCCTCTTTTGGTTGAATTTCTGGGCGAAGTCTTTCTATTCATCTTTTCATTTTTTATTTTCCTTGCACATTGGGCTGGATGTTTTATTGCTTGGTATCCTTCTTGAGTTATCTCTTTTTTATACATAGTAGGGTTATATATCAAGTTACTTTTCAGTCCATGCATTTTTAGTTTTGATATATTGAA
>SNQJ01S0115836.1:42025-52411 GCA_010110895.2 Picea sitchensis | reverse complement strand
TCTCTCCACAGGGTAAAACCTCCCTGTGGATAATATCAAATTGTTTTACATAATCTGGGAGATATCCCAAAATCAACTAAACTAGGAAACTAAAATGCAAGTGAAATCTTTGAAATATCCCCTAACTGCTCATCAAATCCACTATAATTTCGAATTCATCTGCAATAGATCAAAAATAACAAGTTAGAAAGGTATTTCATTAGAAAAACAATAAAAATTTGATTCTACAGACTTAGCTACAGAATCATCTGATTCTGTAGCTAGTCTAAAATAGCATACAGGATCAGATAGAAATCAAATCAAATCTTTTTTAAAAAGAATCAAATCCAATTTTCTTTCAATAAATATTAAAATGAATCACTAATGATTCAAATGATTTTCTCATTCAATATAAAACATAATCAAAAGTGATTTAATCGAAACAGGGGTAAGAATACCCTGTTTCATTTTACCATAAAATCGGGTCAAACAGTAACAAGACTGTTTCATATCAAATGAAATCCATAGTGAGTCATATCATGTGTGATACGATCTAATCCAACAGAACCAGAATCCATTCGTTATAGCTATAATAATGTAGCATAAGATTCATGTTGTTTTAATTAAATACAAATATGGAAAGATTGTTACGATCATGGGTAAATATAACAGCATCAATCAAAATTCGCCATAGATTTCGATCACTGAGTGTTGCACAGTTAACAGACATGATCAATTAATAGTGATCACAACCATCATCAAGTCGACAGAAATGATAATCATAAACTGGGCAACAATCGAAACAAATCGTGACTGAGTTGAATATAGAATAATAGTGAATCCAATCTCGTTTTACAAATCAATTTGTAACTGAATATTCATTACAAATCCAACCAATAACAGGGTCGTTCTAATAGAAAACCAAAACGAATTAACCGGCTAGGTTTCACATAACCATTACGAATTGAATCCATTCACGATTTGGGTGAATTTGTACAGAATCATTTTAAAAACAATCCAAACTGTATTCGAGTTGTTCGAAAACCATATGGACATAAAACCGTAACAGTTAACCATATCACAATTGTTACCAATCATAGCATATACATTATAACGAAATCCAAACGAAATGCGATTGTGTTCAGAATCAAAATATGAGAAACAGCTCGTGTCTATCAAACAACTTCAATCGACAGCAGAGCATTCATTTTGGCTAAATCAAACAACTCAAATCCATATCAAATCAAATTGGATCGATTAAAATCTAATCGAAACTAAACTGGAAAATGGAATTCCATTCAGTCAAAGCAAGGCTAAGTATACAATGTCACGAAACCAATCAATACTGAACAGAGCTATTCAAACCAAATAGGAACCGTTATATAAACTCATACTATTTACAAAAATGATTGATATTACACATACCTGTGTGACGAGGCTATCCAATTACGCCAGCTTAGAATTCACCACAGTCGTGGCCAATTCCACATTTTTAAACAAAATGGAGCCTATCGTTCTTTGTCTCTTATTAGTGGTTTGTAGCTCAGCCTTTTGACGGGTAAGCAGTGTAACCTGGTCCTCCAAAGATTTAATCTTTGACTGTAGCATCGGCACATCAAGATAGTATCTCTCTAACCATGAGCCGCACTGATCACAGGGTGGCACTATAGACTTTGACAGAGCAGGAGAGGGTTTAGATAAATGACCGGGGGTTTCACAAGGCATCTTAATGCCTGGGTAGTTAGGGTCATTTTGCAAACAAGGTGGTAGGTTTGACATGAAATCGTATGAGGGTTTGGCACACAAACCTTCCGAATAGGGATACTCACTTGCCAAAAAACGTTCAACCTCTGAATCAGATTCCTCGCTCAACACGATAGGGTCAGGATTGACAGGGGGTTTTGGCTTGTTCCTCACCATTCGAGAGATTAGATGCGCATTATTTTTGCCTTTGGCATTTGCAGTAGGTTTGGATTTAGGTTTCTTTCCCACAGGCTTAACAGATTCGACATCCTTGGTCACAAAGTGAGGTAGGTCGATAGGTGAATCGGGTAAGGGTTTAGGTAAAAGGATACTGTAGGGTACTGGGGGCACAGCTTCGTTCCGGTCACCACAGGTTTGTCAACCTGTGGAGGATTTGAATCCTCAAAACCATTGCGAGCAAGGAAATCGTCCCAACAGTCTCGGTGTAACCCCAAATGATAAACAACAATCATTTTAACCAGCCCATAGTGAAAAAGGCTGATGTCAGCCTGGTTCCTTTTGTACTTCTTAGACATCTTGAACAGGCTTCTATGCAGATAGTATGGCATATTGAGCTCAAAACCCATAAAAACCATAAGCAAACGAAGGTGGTGTAAGAAAACAAAACCATATCGACCCTTGCAGGTGATGAACTGTTTAATGATCATCAATAAGTCATTCCATTGCTGCTTCAGCATGGTCACGGGCAAACCCTTGTCACAGGAGCTAACCTTACACGACTGAAAGAGCAAAGTCCAAGGGACTTCATCTACCTTGCAATTCTTGGACCATCGTTGTCCAGTGGTAGGAAAACCCGTAGCAAGACTTACAAACTGCTCGTCAATTTGCAATTGAACATCGCCGACCTTGGCTCGACAGCCATCAAAGGTCAATGCAAATTGCCTAGCAACGCAGAGGTTAAAACCATCAAATTTCTGTATGAACGGGAGCCACCCATTGTCCTCGAGGTCACTACGGGCACTGTCGAACATCAACAGAACCTGGCTACCATTCGGTTCAGCCCTCACGACTGGAGCCATGGTGCGGGCACATGGTAAGGGTTTGGGTCGAAAACACCGGCACACGGGAGCAGAGTCATTCGATTTAAACACTATGAACGATCAAAGGGGAAGCATTAATGTGCGCATGCAAGGGTGGTGGAATCACTTACCGCCATTCAAAATAGTAATGGCAAAGTACAACTGCCAAATTAATCCTCTGTTCAATCATCATAGCACAAAACCATATCATTCGTATAACCAAAAATCAAACGATGAGTAATATGCCAACGCGCCATTAACCATAGATTTTCAAACCATTGTCATTCAACATGGAATCAAACCAAAAGTTAAATATGCGCCACCGTATAAATGTTCAATCAAAGGTTTTAAAACATTGTAACAATCGATTTCAAATAAAATTGACAAGCCAAGAGCTATATAAATTTTAACATAAGGATCACATTATGTATAAAAAACAAAGTAAACCATGACCCCTATGCAATTCATAGAATCAAGTATAACCCATAAATTCACATGCTCAATGCCTTACCAATTAAATAAAAATCAAGTTGCGCAATCGAAATAAGAATAGGCAAAAAGGCACAATTCGAAAATCTTTTAGCCACTTAATGATAATCCAAAGGTAAGTGCCATTCAAAATATCAATAAAAGATCATGATAGTTCGAGTAACGATGGAGGATTTTTCACGCTTACAGTCGTGAAAACTAAATAGAGACCAATTTGCAAATGTCGCAAAGAAATGAAAATATCGTTTATTTGCAAAATGCGACGATAATTTGAATTTCAGAAGACATAGGTGTAGGCAGCTTATAGGGCAATGGAAAAAATTGAATTGGCTGCCAACACATACTTCAGCGAGAAGTTTAATGAAGCAAAAGTGAAATACTCCACGTATGACAAGGAGTTCTATGCTATTATTCAGGCATTGAAGAAATGGAGGCATTACTTAATCCCGAAGGAGTTTGTCTTATACAGTGACAATCATGCTTTGCAATTTGTGACTCAACAGGAGAAGTTGAATCAAAGACATGTAAAATGGGTTGAATACATGCAGAACTTTACTTTTGTAATTAAACATATTTCTGGAACTGCTAACAAAGTTGTTGATGCTTTGAGCAGGAAATGTTTGTTGTTGCAGGAGTTCAAAGTCAAAACACTGGGTTTTGATGATCTCAGGGACATGTACAGAGATGATCCAGATTTTAAGGAGGCATATGAAGCAGCTAAGAATCCAATTCTCAGGGATAGAAGCCAATGGATAGAATACATGATCCAGGAAGGATTATTGTTTAAGGGTAATCAACTTTGTATTCCAAAATGCTCTATGAGGGAGAATTTGCTGAAGGAGAAACATAGTGGAGGATTGGTCGGACATTTCAGTCATGAAAAGACGTTCTCAAAGCTAAATGAGTCATATTATTGGCCAGGAATGAGAGCAGACATCAAAAGATTCGTGGACAGATGCATAATTTGTCAGCATTCAAAAGGGAAGAGGCAGAATGCAGGCTTATATCAACCGTTACCCATACCTGAGAGGCTGTCGGATGCAGTAAGCATGGACTTCATATTGGGGCTGCCAAGAACACAAAGAGGGTCTGACTAGATATTTGTAGTGGTAAACAGATTTTCTAAGATGGCACACTTCATACCGTGTCAAAAAACCAGTGACGCAACTCACATTGCGAATCTGTTTTTTCAAAGAAGTTATTCGACTTCACGGCTTACCAAGGAGCATAGTTTCGGATCGAGACACCAAGTTCGTGGGACACTTATGGAGAACCTTATGGAAAAATCTAGGAATGAACTTGTCATTCAGTTCATCTTATCAACCTCAGACGGATGGACAGACAGAAGTTGTGAACAGAAGTTTGGGAGACTTGCTAAGGAGCTTGGCGACAGAGCACCGCAGTTAGTGGGACAATATTCTGCCATGGGCGAAATTTTCTTATAATGATTCAATCAACAGAAGCACAGGGCAGAGTCCATTCTAGATTGTTTATGGGATGCAGCCAAGAGGAGTTTCGGAATTGAGAGATTCAGAACAGAATGTAACTAGGAGTGCTAGTTTAGAAGATTTTGTTGAAGAAATGAAGGAACTTCACAGCCAGGTGAAGGAGCGATTACAGAACTCGAGCCAAGAGTATAAGCGCAAAGCAGATCAACACAGGAGACAACTTCAATTTGAGGTTGGTGATTTGATGCTGGCACATCTGAGAAAGGAAAGATTCCCGAAGGGGACATATAACAAACTGAAGATGAAGAAGATCGGGCCATGTAAGGTCTTGAAGAAATTCGGGGCAAATGCTTATGAGATTGAATTACCCGATGGGATTGGAATTTCTCCGATATTCAACATTTCATATTTGTACCCATACAAAGCTAAGGAAGTCGGAACAAGTGATGAACAACCAGAGGTTCAGTGGACAAAACAGATGCCAGTTGCAGAGAAGCCACAAATGGAAAGCATATTGAACAAAAGAGCTAGTAAGAGGACCAGAAGAAGGGAATACTTTGAATACTTAGTCAAGTGGAAAGGGCATCCAGTTGAAGATGCCAGCTGGGAAAATGAAGCAGAGATCCAGAAGCATGGATAGACCGTGCGAGAGCTCATGGATAGGAGCCCATGAAAATTTTCAAGCGAGGGAGTATGATGCAGTAGCATCGCCAACAACAAGCAAGCGTGGGGCACACACCAACGCATTTTTGGCACATGATAAATTGTTTCAATGTTTTGAAGACCGATACGCCAAACATAAATGAAACAATTAAGAAAAGGCGTACTTCTTGATTGTAATCAGACCTTGAGCATCCCGCTCTCGTATGAAGGACTAAGAGGCATTTATGTTAGTAAATGTAAGTAGGTGGACTTGAATTCTTAGATTAGACAGTTTAGAGTGAGGAGGGAAACCAGGATATAGACACCCTCATTGTATAGTTGTAAGATTATTATGAGAAGAGAGCTTAGGAGAGCAGAAGCAGAAAACTGTGTAAAAGAACCCATGTACAGAAGTTCTGAGATTTATATATGAAGCTTGATTCAGAATCATGGCGTTCAAATACTCTCTGTGTATGCATGATTGAATGTTATGCTCATGATTGTTTACTCTCTGTTATGCATTTTCTTTGATAAATGAATGTTTGATTTCATATTTAATGTCTGAAATCTGAAGAGAGGGAGAGTAAGGAATGAGTTTCAATTGTTTCTCCGTCTGAGCAAGAATTTTCCTGCAAGGAGTGCAGTGAAATTGTCCACAAGGTGTGTGTTGACAGAAGTCAGAGTTCGTCTCTGCAAGCTCAGGAGAGGTAACCTTGTTCTCATTCTCGTAGAAGTGCAAGTTGAGCACAGGAGCCGTGCAAGGAGTGCGCAGGCCGAGCGAAGTCTCAGAGTTACAACCTGAGCGAAACTGTTGAAAGACTGTTGTCGCAGAGAGTGCGCAGAGTCGAAGAATTCGAATACTCGGAAGTATTTGACGAATTGCCTCAAGGAGTGCGTGCATGAGTCCTTTTGAAGACTCTAGGTTGTGGTAAAATCTCAGAAGAGGTAATTCCTTGAATTGTCGGAAGGAGGTGCAGCGAAGGTGTTTTGCAGGAGGACAAGTTCTGTAAGAGAACACTTTGTTCATTTCACAGGAATCGTCAAGGAGGAAATTGACAGTCGAAATTCTCTGTGGAGAATTCACGAAGTCCCGGAAGTCGTCAAATCTTGCAGAGGAGCAAGGAATTTACGATAAGAATTTTTCGAAGTGCAATCTCAGAAGAATCTGACCGTAGGATCTGAACCAACAAGGGTCGTTGGATCACCCACATAAATCTCATTTCGGTGTTTCAGGAGGTGAAGGGTCGAAACCTTTGCATCAAGACTCACGAAATCGTGAAAGGCAAAGTCCTGAAATAGTGAGAACATCTGAGCCATCAGATTGGAAGGACACGTGTCGCGAGATCACCCATATCGGGGATTTGGACATTGGGGTCTAGAAAAGGAAGTCCTTCGACTTCGCAGGTGGCGAAGTCGTGAAGAGAATCAGGACCATCCATCTGAGAGTGGACAGGTGGCGTGCTCGCCAACACAGAGGTCAGACTTTCATTGACCATTTCAGGGTTTCGTGAGTCAGAGATCCGAGAGTACAGCATCCAAATTCATGAAGTTGCGAAGTCCGAAATTCCAAAAAGGCNAAGATAGGGTTCTCCAAATCGCGAGCAGCGAAATTGCGAGGAGAATAGACAGCCATTGGATCTAGAGAATGGGAGGACCGTCAGATCAAGAACCCCATTGCATTTTGCATGTTCAGGGGTTCGAAGGTTGAGAGGAGTTACTCTCAATTGCAAAATTCATGAAGTGTCGAGAGTCAAGGCACGGAGGAAACACGTGGAAGAACCGCAAGGTGGGCCCGGGAAGTAGACCGGCAGACACACGTCACGCATTTAGAGGAGTCAACACCCCGTTGACCTCTCGCATCTCGGGGACTCGGGAGATAAGGGAACAAAAGTTCGAGCCTTCGACTCACAAAGTCGCGAGTAGCGAGAACGAGAGGAGAAAAAGTCAATATCGCCTCTCGGGTGTTTAGGAAAGAAAGGTGCCAAGGTTGGACCTTTGAACTCGCGAAGGCGTGAGAGGTGAGAAGTGCTAGTGCTTAGCCTGGTTGGTGGTCGTGCAAGGAGGGTGTTGACGGAAGAAAGGGCTATACCCATTTCGCGATCTCGGGTATCGTGAGATTGGAGAGGAAGAGTCGGGAGTCATGACTCGTGAACTCGCAAGAGTGCAAGCTGTGAAAAAAGGACCTGTGGATCGAACGAAAGGAGATTTCAGCAGGGAATCCGAAAGAGCCAATCCGGCTCTAAGGGGTTAAAGAACGATCCTGAGAGCGGATCTCGGCCCGAGGGTCGATGGGTCTGCATCAGAACATGGCTATTGTTGTAGTAGAAAAATCCATGTTATATGATCAGGATCTATCTATGTTTCTTTGGTTGAGCATGTAACACATTTGTTTACATTCAGAACAGGAGTTTTCATAGGGAATTGGGGAATCAAACTCCTCAGAAGGATTTTACAGAGAAGAAGCCTAAGGCTGGGCACTTTCATATATTTGGGTGCTTGACTTATTGACATGTTTCTTTAGAGAAGAGAAAAAATCTAGATCCCACAACTAAAAAGGGAATATTTGTTTGGTATAGAGAGACTTCAAAGGCTTATCGCAGGTTACAAATTCACTGGGAATATTTGTTTCAGCTTCACAGGTTTCGACAGTTACAGGTTCCCAGGTTACAAATTCATGGACCACTAGTGCTTGGTCTTCAAATGAGAGGGATGAGCGGGACTTGTTTTCTCCACATGAGGCCTATTCAGGGAAGAGAAAGCCAATATGGCTTCATACGACCTTGAAGGATGCACAGGAGCATGTGGAAATTCCTAAGAGGATTGTTAGGGATAACAAGGCATTAGATATATTTTATAGTTATATGGATTTGATGAGAAATATTCGAGAGTCTGAGCCTTCTACTTATGAGGGGGAAGTAGGATATCAATTCTAGAGGGATGCCATGGTGGAAAAGTATGCTTTCATCATGAAGAATGATGTTTGGGAGGTTGTATCAAGACCTGAGGGGAAATCAGTGGTGACTTCCAAGTGGCTCCACAAAATCAAACGTGTTGCAGATGGCAGCATTGAGAAATACAAATCTCGGTTTGTGGCTCGGGGTTCTCACAGGTAGAGGGATTTGACTATGATAAGACCTTTGCATCAGTTTTGAGATACACTTATATCAGAGCGATCATATCCATTGCAGCAGAGATAGGTTGGAGTATACATCAGATGGATGTGACAACCGCATTTTTGAATGATTTCATAAATGAGGAGTTTTATACTGAGCAACCACAGGGATTTGAGGTACATGGGAGATATTCTCATGTGTGTAGGCTGAATAAAGACTTGTATGGAATCAATCAAGCTCTATGAGCTTGGTACTCAAGGATTGATATTTACTTGTTACAATTATGTTTTGTGAAGAGTGAGGTGGATTCCAACCTATACTACATCTTGGTTGGTGAGAATCCACCCATTCTTATCTTGTATGTGGATGATATATTTCTCATGGAGTCAGAGAATCTCATCAAGAAGTGCAAGCAATATCTTTGCTTCAGATTTTGAAATGAAGGATATTGGGCTGATGCACTATTTTTTGGGATTGGAGGTGTTGCAGGAACCAAGACATATTTTTCTTGGACAGGGGAAGTATGCAACTGACATTCTGAAGAGATTTAAGATGGAGGATTGCATGCCTGTGCCTACACCGATGATAACCAACTTCAAGAAGATGAATGATTTTGAGTCTGAGTTGGTAGATCCCATTTTATATTGTCAATTGATTGGATCATTGATGTATCTAGTCAACACTCGACCAGATATTTATTTTTTTGTGAACACTCTTAGTCAGTTTCTGGTTGAGCCTAGGAGAATGCATTGGGTGGCAGCAAAACATGTTCTCCCTTACTTGCATGGAACTATATATTTTGGATTGAATTATGTCTAGAGAGATGGATTTATATTGGTTTGTTTCAATGAATCAGATTGGGCAGGCAGTGAAGTTGAAAGGAAGAGTACTTCAAGATGTTGCTTTAGTTTGGGCTTGACAGTAGTGTCGTGGCTTAGCAAGAATCATAAGTTAGTTGCATTGAGTTCCACCAAGGCAGAGTATATGGTCACCAGTTTTGCAAGTTGTGAGGCCATCTGGCTTTACAAGATGCTTATTGGGTTATATTGTCAACAATTGTACCTTACATTGATTCATTGTGACAATCAGAGTTGTATCAAACTCTCAGAGAATCCAGTGTTTCATGATTGGTTGAAATACATTGAGATTAGATAACACTTCATCTGAGATTATGTTCAGAGAGGGTAAGTATAGCTTTAGTATATTCCTACAAATGAGCAGGTTGCAAACATCCTCACAAAATATTTGACAAAAGGAAAGTTTATTAAATTCAGAGATAAGTTGGGTGTGGTGAAGAACACCTTCCTCACTAAGAGGGAGTGTTGAGTTTTGTAGCTCAGATGGTATTCTATGTGTTATTGGTGTCTTATCATGCGGGGGACATAGAGTGGTCTTTAAATATGAATTTTATATTTATAAAGTTTAAATGACTTTTTGCTTTATGGGGAATAAAGTGACCTAAGTTGTGATAATAAGTGATTATATCAAAATCGTAGATATTAAGTGACCTATGATTTAATCTGAGCCATTGGATATAAATTAACTAAATAACTTCCTCATGAAGAGGAAAAAAGGAAATCTAGGGAAATAGACATATTTGTAATTCATTAGTATAAGAGAAAAAGAGAAAAGAGGAGAGAAATATTGTAGCAAAGGAGGGCATGATTCCCAAGGAGAAAGAAGGACAACATTTAATACAATTCGTATAGCAAGTCAATGCACAAAAATTGAGGCAAGTACAACATACATTTCTAGGAGATTCACACGTGTGAGGAGGGAACAAGAATCGAGGTCATACATTAGCAAGTAATGCATTAACCATACAACAATTAATGAAGATCGTACTCTACACAAAAATCGAGAAGAATACAGTACAATCGCACGTGTGAGAGGCATGAAGTTCGAGACAATCAAAATTATGAGTTTGACAGT
>SNQJ01S0115836.1:14042-42015 GCA_010110895.2 Picea sitchensis | reverse complement strand
GATGGATAAGGAATTCTTAGAGCTCTGTAGTTGCTACTGGACTTCCTCCAGGAGAGCTCACTTCCTCAACACACTCTCTCACCTGGAGAGAGTTTCTCACAGGCCTGACAACCTACTTCTTCACTTTCGCTCCTCAACACACGTGCATGGTGATGGAAGAAACACAAAATGGACGTGGGCAACGATACTGACAAGACAATACGCATGAAACTCGCAGGTATAGGTACAACGATGGTATTAATTCGGGCTTGTCGCAGATGTTTGGGGTGTTTCCGGAATTCCACAATGGCATTCCAAGATTACTATGTCTTGTTGGGTGCACTGGTCAATCAGGGTAACAGATGGCCAGCCTGGTTTGAATGGTCCCAATGGTTTGAATTGTTAGAATCGTCCGAATCCTGAAAATGGTGAGAACCCTCCCCCCTAAATCTGCATGTGTTTTGGATGACACTTGGGTCTCTAGGAGCATGTTCCCCCCACTTAGAAATCATTCCTCTCCCTAAAGGAACTTAGGATAAATTAATATCCTCTTTACAACTTTTAGAATAATAACATATTATTCTATTAGGCTTTTAAGCTTAGCCCTTCTTTCCTAGACTCAGAGCCCCATCCCTTTCCCTACCCAATGGAGCTTAGTCCCCCATAAATCTTTCTTCATGGTTAGTCTACATGTAGCGATGTTGTTATATTAATAATAATATGCATAATTACATATACAAAATCAGGCCCACTGGCCTTAACATCTAGGCTCTTCGGCCTAATAAACACATAAGCCTACCAACTTATAAATACTTGGCTCACCAGCCTACAAAACATGTTACATTCATAATTACAATCGAGGCTCGGCCTTGGGATATTACAATAGTTTAGAGGAAATATTCCTCAAACGATGGAGTGTAAGGAAGACCCCAACATGCTGCTGATAAGGCTAGATAACCTCGTGAAACAGGAGAATGAAACCGTTAGAGAATTGTCAACCTAGAAAGGACTTAACAACAAGCCCCTAGGGTTCCTTACAAGGTTCAGTTCTAGAAGGGGAACCAAGTTTTCAGACCAAAGAATGATCAAGAGGTTCCAAATACTTTAGCCCCTGCAAACATAGTAGATGAAAACCCTTGGTGCCTGCAATGCAGTGAGTCACACTAGGAGCATGAGTGTCCTTTCAACAAAGGAAACCATGGCCAAGTGAACATAATGGACCATACCATCGAGGATCCTCAAATTTTCCTTAATATTTCTCCTGAGGAACATCAAGAAGGAATGAAAGAAGCAACCAAGAAGTCTAGGATGTAGGTAATAAACAACCGTGACCAAGAATCAAGAGAAAAGTTGAAGAAACAAGAATTCCAAGTGTATACTAGACAAAAGAAAATGAACCAACTTGTCTCTACTGGTCCTGTGGCATCACAAACAAGGCCTCCACACATGAACATCCTCCTTCCTAAGAATCCTCCCAAGACCGAGAAGGGTGGACTTAACTTTTGACTTTGAAGGGGCATTAGCCAAGATGCATGTGACCATCCCTTTGAGAGAAGTCATCAAGGTACCATCTGTCAAAGAAAGGTTTCATAATTTTTTCAAAGGGTCAGATGGACCAATGGACCCTCCTATTATGCTACAAGCCAATCACTTTAGGTTCAATATGATGGACACCCACCTTTCTTCATGACCTTATTGATCAATAAAAAATGCCTTAACAACTGTATGCTAGATTCAGGGGTAGGTGCTAACATGATGTCTTTGAAGGTCATGGAACAATTGGGCCTAAAATTCACACGACCTCACAAGAGTGTGTGTGGTTTTGAGTCCAGAGCCATACCCACGCATGGGGTAATTGAGAACATGGAAGTATACCTTGGAAGATACCCCGAGAGAGTGATCCATATGGACATCGTAATGGTGGATGTCCTAGATGTGTGGGGAATGTTGTTGTCCAATAAATTTGCTGCGATGCTGGGAGGCACTTTAGAGATGGATCTCACTTATATCAATGTTCCCATGAATGATGGAACGATAAGCCGCCTCCTGAATGTGTCAATGACCAAAATCCATGTGCAAAAAATTAGTGATCACATTGAAGCTGACGAAACACGAGTCGATCAAGGAGATTCTTCTTGAATTTTCTCCTGATGACATGCCTTTTTCTACAAAAGAAGACTTTGATCAGATACAATGGCCGAAGAAAGAGGATTATCAACAACTCCTGAAAAAATATAAAGACAAAGAAGTTGGGGCTGCCAAACTATTAAATAAAGGAGAAGATAACATACTGATCCAACCATCCCAACAAGAAGTTTTCACAGCAGAGTCCCACCCTCTTCCCTCAAGACAATACACCAGGGTTGTGCAAGAAACAAGAAGTTCAAAACCAAGGATTACAAAGAGGGAGACACAGTCTATATGTGGGACACAAAGAGGGGAGAGCCTACTAATGTCAAGGGAAGTATACAATTTTGGCTTGGACCCTTAAGAGTTGGAATAAAGTCAGTCGATGATGCCTACTATTTGTCTACATTGGAAGGAAGAAGGCACCCATTACCAGTTAGCGGGCACCTCCTCAAACCCCATCAAGGGGAAGAGACTTGACTTCACCGGTAAGTACATGTAAGTAGGTATGAATTTTCATTCATTGTATATAACATCTTCATTTCATGCTAGAGTAGTTGTATTTTGATTGTATATATGCTTGTTTATTTTCATTTACTGTATCATATGTGAGCCATGGGTGATATCATCACCCCAAATTATTACTAATAATATTTTGTTGAGATCAATTAGGTCACAGGTCATGCCAGATATGATGAGGTTCTCATGCACTCTACAGTGAGCACATGCCCTTGAGTTGGAGCCAGATGTTATCCCCTAGCCTAGGGATAACTAAGGATATTATGTCTCGAGGCCCATAGGTCCTAGACATGGAGTACCGAGAGCCATATTAACTTGAGCCTGGCCCTAGAGGGCCCATCTTTCTTCTTCAATGCCTCCACCTTGTCAACAACAACAACATCCATCCCATCGGCATGGTCCTTCAACAATAGTAGGTCTTGCTCCATGAGGTAATGAGTCCAGGTATCATGGTATGTGTCACTCTGATTCTCAAAAAATTTGAATATGTGCATTTAATTTTTTTTACTTCTAACGTGTGCTTGGACCTTATGCCTTTCCACTTGTCCACACCTGGGGGGAATGAAATGATGCCCTAGTAAGTTGGTTCCCGTAGGGTTTGAGTTTCCACTGGGTGGGTTCATGAAAGGTCATCTTTCATTTTCGCCATACGTACCACTTTTCATCTTTTTCCCTCTCATCCATCCCATACATTAGTTCAGGAATTGGGTTTTCCAAGCTAGCAAAGGGTTGTACCTTACCTTGTGGGAAGAAGGGGCTAAAGGCCCAGAGGGTAAAAGTAGTTGGAAAAATATAAAAGCCAAAAGATGTTAGGGACCTAACCCCTCATGTAGGTAGAATAATATATTTCCATGTAATAAAGGTCAAGATTAATAAGGCCTAGCAATAATGAAGAATAAGTCCAATGTAATAAGACCTAATAGAAGCTTCCACTTCTAGAAGGATCTTCCTCTAGATTGTTCTTTTGATAGACATATTTAGTATAAATAGGAGTTGAGGGTATGTGAAGTTTTGTCTTGGATATTATTGTAATAGAGCTCCGCTCTACTGGAGGTTGACCCCTCGAAGAGGCAAGTGAACATTGCTCTCAGTAATCAAAGTGCTCTTTCTGGTGTTAATTTTTTTTATCATTTTGGTATTATCGTGGTGTTTCTTTGGTTATATTGTTGTTCACCTACCATTTCTAGCTATTTATTTCTGTTCTGCATACTTTTTATATTTGGAATATTACAAGTGGTATCAGAGCACCTTCCTCGGCATAAAATTGTGGGTTAAATTTTTTTTCCACGGTAGAGACGTATTTTGACATCTTTAAGCTACAAAGATCTGTCATTACATGCATAAACCCATGGTCGGGGATTCATACACATAAGAAATACAAGTGGTACTTTAGCGCACATTTGTTGGCCACCCTTGTAACCCTTGTTGGTACCTCTTCG
Organism: Picea sitchensis; assembly: GCA_010110895.2. NCBI lineage: Eukaryota > Viridiplantae > Streptophyta > Pinopsida > Pinales > Pinaceae > Picea > Picea sitchensis. The sequence goes on along the minus strand of SNQJ01S0115836.1, from coordinate 37,951 downwards.
AGTGGTAGCACATTAGACAACCCCTGTATACAGATCGACCTAGATCTCCTGAAGCCCTCCGTAGATAAACCGATCGATCTCTTGACTGCTATAGTGCCACCGAGAACAATGCTCGGGAAGATACTCTCTAGTACCTGAGTAGTCAGGTAGTAGGACTAAGGGTATGGTCTAACCTCTGTAGTTGGTGCCCTGAGATATTGGGCTGAGTACGACTGTTGGACCCTGCACATATATCAAAGAGCTATGGCACAGGGAAAACCCTTGTCTATAGAACCCTTAAATACCCTAACCCTTGGGAAGGAAACAAAAATAGAACCAACAATATCTATTGCTATGCTACATTGTCTTCTGCATTATGGCTGCAAAATTACTAGACATTTCTTCCTGTTAAGAATTTGAGAATTTCGTCACTGCAGTATTCTTCAGGCCGGAGTATAACTCCACAGGAGTAAAAAAAAAAGAAAAGTATAGTGGTCCGCCGACACACTTATTTGGGACCTATTCCATTGGATTCCCATTTTATCCATGATCGTAGTCATACCCTTCATTTTTAATCCTTTTTGTTTTGTGGACTTGACCCCTTCTCAGTTTCCCTATTTTTTTGCCTATCCCATTATATTTCCCTTCAATCATTGATCGTCGTGGTACCTATCACTTCTAAGTCCTTTTTTTTGTGGTCCCACCCACCCATTTTTTTCCCTTACCCACACTTCCCATCTCCAAATGGCCACCACTCGCAACGAAGATCTCCAAACTTCCATCAATCAAGCCCATGTATCCATCGAACATCTCACATCTCAGATGGATTCCACCAATTCCCGCATGTTCACCTTGGAATCAAACCTCACAACCCAATTGACCTCCCTCCAGATTGTTGTCAATCAATTGTTGAACTGCCCTACGAGTCCTTCTTCATCCACACAACTCGATGTTGCTGATTCCTCTCAGTCTCCACATTTTCACTTCAACTCCTTTCATCGTGAACCTCGTCTTCCCCGCGTAGAGGTCAATAAATTTGATGGCTCTGATCCTACATGTTGTGTCACTCAAATGGAGCATTATTTTTTTTTGCATGGTATTACTGACGAGTTGGCCAAACTTCACTATGTTGTCCTCTATCTAGATCCTTAACGCTGGCAATGGTGGCAATGGTGAAAAATTCACATCAGGGGTATATTGCCTGGACCCAGTTTGTTGCTAAGCTCTATGCCTGCTTTGATATTGATACCCACTATCTAGGTCATTTGACCAAGTTGAAACAGTCAGACACAGTGGAAGACTTCATCACTGGTTTTAAGCATTTGTCCTTTCGAATAGAGGGCATGTCAGATGCGTTCTTCCGTGAATGCTTTATCATTGGTCTCAAGGATGAAATCCGATCCCAAGTCCTCATGACCCACCCTCCCACTTGGTTGGAAGCTACTCAACATGCTAAAGAGGCCCAACAAGTTGTTTTTCCCCAGAACAAAAAACCCCCTTTTGTTCCTCGCCCTCGACCCAGTAATCCTAACCCCCCTGTTACTCCCCTCAAGGTCCAGAAACTAACTCGGGCTGAAATGGCTAAACGCCAACTGAAGGGTCTTTTCTATATTTGTGATGAGAAATATTTTCCGGGGCACAAGTGTAAGGAACAAAAACTATTTATGGCCATCTCAGAAGATGTTCCTGAAGAGGATGTGACTGTTCCCCTTGTTGAAGAACCCTCCCTTCTTGATGCCACCCAAGAACCCGCTGAACCACATGAAGTTGACCCACTTATGTCCTTGCATGCCCTCACTGGCTTCTCGTCCCCCCAAACGCTCAAGCTCATTGGCTACATTAAGCACATGAAGGTCATCATCCTTGTTGACAGTGATAGCACTCACAATTTCATTCATCGTCGCATTGCCCAGGAAACCAATTGCTATATTCGTGCTGTCAATAATTTTCAAATCATGATAGCCAATGGTGGGTCCATGAAATGTGGTGGGCGGTGTGAAAATTTCTATGTTCAAATTGGACATTACCAACTGAAATCTCATATGTTTTCCATTGACATGGGAGGTTGTGACATTATGCTAGGTGCTGAATGGTTACGCACTTTGGGTCCCATTCTTATGGATTTTAAGGAATTAACCATGCAATTCCAACATGAAGGACAAAAGTGTCAATTCCAAGGTCTCACAGTTGGTTCTCCTGAGATCATTAGTTCCCATCGTATGGAAAATCTCCTAAAGAAAGTCCACTCCGGTATCATTTCTCAACTCCATTCTATTCAAGCCATTGAGACACCCTCTGTGCATCCTGACCTCCAAGCTATCCTTTCCAAACATCAATTTGTTTTTTCCACCCCTCAGGGCCTTCCTCCTTCTCGTGGTGTTCATGATCATTCCATTCCCCTTGTTCCTGACAGTCTGCCTCCCAATGTTCTCCCTTATCGCCACCCCTTTCCCCAAAAGAATGAAATTGAGAAAATAGTGCAGGAATTGCTCCAAGTAGGTGTTATCTGCCCTAGTACCAACCCTTATTCTTCCCCTGTGGTCATGGTACTTAATAAAGAAGGTACTTGGCGCATGTGTCCTAAATTTCGTGCCCTCAATAAGCTCACCATCAAGGACAAATTCCCCATTCCTATCATTGATGATCTCTTGGATGAGCTAAGTGGTGCTCAGTACTTCACTAAACTTGATCTGCGTTCTGTCTACCACCAGATACGTATGCAAGAAGCTGACATACCCAAGACTTCCTTTTGAATTCATGAGGGTCACTATGAGTTTTTGGTCATGCCCTTTGGCCTGTGTAATGCCCCCTCCACCTTCCAAAGCCTCATGAATCATGTCTTCCATCCTTATTTCTGTCATTTTGTCTTAGTTTTCTTTGATTATATTCTCATCTATAGTAAAACTTGGCTATCTCATCTTTCCCATGTGGATCAAATTCTCCATTTACTCTTGCAGCACCAACTTTTCCTCAAACAATATAAATGTGCTTTTGGCACCTCATAAGTTGAGTACTTGGGTCATCTTGTTGGCAAGGCCGGTGTCAGGGTGGATCCTTAAAAGATTGAAGCTATGCAGGATTGGCCTCATCCAAGACTCTCAAAAGCTTGTGTGGATTTCTGGGTTTAACAGATTATTATCACAAGTTTGTCAAGAATTATGGCAAGATTGCGACACCTCTCACTACTCTCCTTAAAAATAATTCTTTCACTTGGAATCCAACAACTGCTTAGGATTTTCAAACCTTGAATATGGCCACATGCACCACTCCATTCATGGCCCTTCATGATTTCACCAAGACCTTTGTCCTGGAATGTGATGCTTCCGGGAAAGGAATTGGCGTCACCCTTATGCAAGAGGACCGACCTTTGGCCTTTACCAACAAACAACTGTCAGAGTGAAATTTGGGAAAATCAATTTATGAAAAGGAAATGTTGGCTATTTTACATGCCGTGGATCTTTGGCGCCCGTATCTATTGGGGAAACACTTCCAAATTAAGACAGATCATCAAAGTCTCAAGTATTTTCTGAAACAACGCCTTTCCTTCCCTGAGCAACAAAAATGGGTGACTAAGCTCTTTGGATATGATTATGAGATAATTTAGAAAAAAGGAAAAGACAATGTGGTTGCTGATGCACTTTCTAGAAAATATGAAGATGAAGGGTCCCTTTTTTCTCTCTCCTTCATTGTACCAGATTGGCTCCAAGTTGTTTGCCAGGAATGGCTACAAGATTCCAAAAGTTCACATCTGATACAACAATTGGAGTCCAATTCTCCAGTCTCCCCAGGGTTCTCTTGGCTCAATGATGAGCTTTGATACAAAGGCTATTTGTATTTAAGTACATAGTCAAAACTTAAATCCACGGTACTTTCCTAGCTTCATGCTACACCCATAGTTGGGCATTCAATATTTACCAAAACCTATGACTGGGTCAAACGTTCTTTTTTTTATGGGATGGTATGAAATAGGACGTTCATAATTTTGTGGCTGAATGTGATGTGTGTCAACGCAACAAGGGTGAAACAGTCAAATCTCCTAGCACACTACAACCCCTTCCGATTCCACCTGCTATTTGGCGTGATATCTCTATGGATTTTATTGTAGGGTTACCTAAATTGGGAAATAAATCAGTCATCATGGTGGTAGTTGATCGAATTTCCAAGTATGCTCATTTCTGTGCTCTTCAACACCCATTTACAACATCCAATGTGGCTCAAATTTTCATGGATCAGGTCTTCAGGATTCATGGCATGCCACATTCTATTATTTCTGGTTGTGACCCAACTTTCACCAACAATTTTTGGCAAGAACTATTCAAACTCCAAGGCACCCAATTGCATCTCAGCATAGCTTATCATCCCTAGACTGATGGTCGAATTGAAGTGGCCAACAAGTGTTTGGAAACATATTTGAGGTGCTTTGCATCAGAAAGGAAAAATCAGTGGGCTCAATGGTTACCACTAGATGAATGGTGGTAAAACACTTCTTACCATACAACTACCCACATGAATCCTTTTGAAGCAGTCTATGGACAAAATCCACCTTCAGTTCTCTCATATTTTTCATGTGTCTCGAAGGTCTAGGCAGTTGACCAAACGCTTACAATTCGAGAGGCTATTCTTCGTACCCTCAAAGAGAATTTGGTCATGGCCCAAAATTGCATGAAGCAACAAGAAGATCAAGGTTGCTCTGAACATCAATTTGCAGAAGGGGATCATGCGTTTCTTTGCCTGCAAACTTACAAACAAAATTCCCTCAAGGCTGACCATTGTCGGAAATCGACACCCAAATTTTATGGTCCTTATATAGTTCTCAAGCATGTGGGACAGGTGGACTATCAGTTAGCTTTGTCCAGTCATTCTAAGCTCCATCCTGTTTTTCATGTTTCCTACTTAAGGAAGGTGATTGGAACTAAGTGCTAAACTCAAACCAACCTTCCCGAGTTGGATGAAGAAGGCTCCATTTGTCTACATCCACAAGCAGTTTTGGACCAGCATGAGGTTGTCTGCATCAATGAACCATCAAGGAAGTGTTAGTCTAGTGGAAATATACAACTCCAACATATGCCACTTGGGAACCAACTATTATTCTACAACAATTTCCTCATCTCTAGCCTTGAGGACAAGGTTATTTTTAAGGGTGTGGACATGTTAGGGACCTAACCCCTCACGTAGGTAGAATAATATATTTCCATGTAATAAAGGTCAATATTAATAAGGCCTAGCAATAAGGAAGAATAATTCTAATGTAAGAAGACCTAATAGAAGCTTCCGCTTCTAGAAGGATCTTCCTCTAGATTGTTCTTTTGATAGACATATTTAGTATAAATAGGAGTCAAGGGTATGAGAAGTTTTGTCTTGGATATTATTGTAATAAAGATCTGCTCTATTGGAGGTTTCCCCCTCGAAGAGGCAAGTGAACATTTCTCTCAGTAATCAAAGTGCTCTTTCTGGTGTTATTTTGTTATCATTTTGGTATTGTCATGGTTTTGCTCTGGTTATATTGTTGTTCATCTACATTTCTAGCTATTTATTTCTGTTCTGCATACTTTTTATATCTGGAATATTACAAAAGAACAAAACCTTAAGATGCTTCTCCCAGGGATCCCCGAGAAAGAAATAAAAGGATTCTCAACAAGAAACAAAGGGACCCATAAAATGATAAAATCAAGACCTAGTTGGAGGATAGGGGGTCTCATCACGAGTCAACCTTCTCATCTCCGTGAAATTCTTGTGGGTAACATTGTCACCACTGGTCACCACGCCAGGGTAGTGTCCCCTAACTAGTCTCTTGAAAAAAAAGAATTAAGATAAAAGATAAAAGACATTTAATGGGCTTGGAAACACTTGAATCCATGACAAGGTGCAACACACCCTCTTCAGAGGCACCCACAAGTAAGACATACATTCCCTTATCATCACTACACCCATTTCTTAGACATCCCTGACCACCTCATCCATTTACATGGCCTAGATTTCTCTTCACCTGGAAACATCCCACGTCCAATGAGAATTAGCCTAATAGGACCTCCTAACGTCCCCTCCAAACCTGGCTTGTAGAATAACATAACATATTTGAGCACTTGTCTGGGAAAATGGTTTTATGCACATGTTTAAATAACTTGATTATTAGATGTGATTGACATTTCTATGATCCCTGTGACTTATGAACCCATGGAGGGTGTACTTCTTGTTGTTGTAGGGCCACACCCGACAGACATGTACACATGGGGATATGATTAGTTCAGACCTCCATAGGGATAAAATCCCACGAGATGGATGTTGAGACCCTAGCCAGGGGCAGAGACAGATCATAGGTTTGTACTAGAGAGAGAGGAGGACGTTCCACTAGAGACAACCTGACAGGACTGGACCTAGGGGGTTCTTTCCCTTCTCACTATGATGTAGGCTTTGGAAGGCCCATGATGTCACCTTTGTGACCCTTGATATCACCCAATGTTTTGGACACTTTGGAGGCAGTTGTGTGCCAAGTGGCATATGTGGCTTGATCCAAAGGCCTTGGGAGGCCTAACATTTTGCTCTTGGAGGTCAACGTTGCACTAAAAAGGCCTAACATCACCCTAAAAGGGCACGGCGTCACCTTTTCAGATTTCTGCTTGATTTAGGGTTTTAATTTGTCATTTAATGTAAAAACTGGATATTACATGTAACTGGCCATGTCGACCTTTTTGACCTAATTTTGGTCATTGTAACTGTATAAATAAGGGATTTTCCCTTGTATTATTTGATTATATTTCACTCACACAAGTGTGAGGTATGAAATTTGTGCCCTAATTAGGGTTACTTGGCTGAAATTTGGCACACACTTCTTGAAGGAGGCTTATTTTGGCATTTTTCTTTGTGGAAGTGTTCAACTAGGTTATTTGCTAGGTGACTCTTGGTGAATGTAAGTAAATTTTCTACAGTTCTTCTTCATTCAATGGTTATAGTTATATTTATCTTGCATTTATACTAAGATTATGAAATTGCTAGCTTAAAAACCTAGGAGGCTGAAGCACATGTTATTTTCCTTGCCTTAATAGCTTTCACCTATTAGATTATGCTTGAAAACATATTTTCTTGAAGCTTTTGCTAAGGGACTTGCCATTGCAACACACTAGAACATTTTGCTTCATCTAATCTGTCATCTACTTCATCTTTGAGCTAAAGAAGGAGGAAAAATACTAGGGCCTAGGGTTACCTACTTCCTAGTAGCCATTTCCCCCCTAGGGTTTAGTGATCGAAGCTTTGGGCTACCAACACTTCAATTATTGACCCTCTTGTCTCTATCCCTCTTATTATCATTTGTTCCTTCAAGATTTTTCGCAGCCTAAAAAGCCATTTACCCTAAAAAAGCACTGATCTAAGCCTTGCAATTAAGTGATTGAAAAAAACCACTATCAAAACCTTTACCTTAAGCTCTCTACTAACTACTCCTAACCTTAGAATAGTTTAATATACTAACCTATTTGCTGCTGTTACTAAAGTAAGCTACAACCATCTATTTCAGCACTAGAAGCACCTAAAATCAATTGAGACAATTGATAAATACACTGCCTTATTTGGTTATGAAAAATGCTAGTATTTTGGTATTGATTAGTAATTATTCTTGGTCATTTTGGAGCCATTTTAAGACATTTATTGTGGAGCTAGTCTTATAAAAATTGCTACTATAAATTTCTGCCTACTTCACCATATATCAACTATTTCTTTTATTGATAAAGTCCATGGCTTTATGAAGTACTAACAACAAGTTGTACTTGCAAAATATACCTTTTCTTGTTTCTTTTTTCTGGGCAGGTACATCTTGATTCTTCATTACTTCATTGGTTAAAACCCTGGGACTTTATGATCAATGTGACTTGTGAGAGGGGACATTTTCATAGAAAATTTAACCTTTTCCTTCTCAAACGCCCAGGTCATCGGGGACGTCTCCCCTAGGCTATAAAACCTAAATAGAAATAGGCATCCTGTTGAGGTGACAGTGATAGGATAACCTCCCGTTACACCAATTTTCCTTCCCTAAGCCTTATCCTTTGGAATAAATACAAATTGTGCGATAAAAATTATAAATAGGAGATAAAGTTAACATTAGTAACATACCTCTAAATTGACATAATCATAACTAATAAACTAATAATAAGTGAGTGTTAGGGTCTTAATATAGGGCCTTAAGAGACTTAACATAGCCCCTCTCTTTACAAAAAGATTTTCCCTCAAAGCTTGTAATTGAGGGTGTTTCTTCATGAAGTGCTCATTTTCCCATGTAACATTTTCTGGAGGCATATTCTTCCACTTGATTAGGTACTATGTAAAAGTTCTATTCCGTAGAGATATAGAATGTCTATCTACAACTTTTTCTGGTTCAAGAATCAACTTCCCTTCTCCATCTAATTCCGAAATTTCTATCTTCACTGGCATAGTTTGTCCCAAAACCTTTTTTAGGCAAGATACATGAAAAACCTTATGAATGCGAGAAGAAGACAAATATAACTCATATGCCACTTGTCCAATCTTGCGAATAATCTTGTAGGGTCCATAAAATTTTGGAGCTAATTTCCGATTCTTCTATTAGAGAGTAGATTACTTATAAGATTGCAGTCTAAAAAATACCCAATCACTCTCCTCATATTGTCTTTCACTTCGATGTAGATCTCCTTTTTGCTTCATTCTATTTTGTGCCATTTGAAGGTTTTCCTTAAGAATTGACAAAGTTTCTTTAGTCTTTTCTATATGTCACTGTATTTCCTCTAGTTTGGATTGGTCTTGCAAAAAGTATGAGATACTAGGAGCTTGATATCCATAAAATGTAAAATTTTAAGGTTCAAATCTTGGTTTTTGGTTTCAATAAATTGCTTGTTTTAGTTTAATGCTCATTCATAAATGCATTTTCAAAATTGGAATTTATAATAAAAAAGACATTAAATATTTTACTTGCACAACGGAAACAAGAAATCAAACCACTTAATGGCACAAGATATTTTGGGCAATGCCCCTAGAAAAAACCCTGAAGGGAAAACCAATAGAGAGAAGAAACTTTATTATTATGGTCACATAGAAAAAATTTCTGGAAAACAACAAGAGATACAAGAACAAGTGCACCTTGAAATTTGTGCCCAACACAAGAAATCGTGCCAGTAGTACTGTACGACCTGTACGACCTATGCAGACTGTCAAACTCATAATTTTGATTGTCTCGAACTTCATGCCTCTCACACGTGCGATTGTACTGTATTCTTCTCGATTTTTGTGTAGAGTACGATCTTCATTAATTGTTGTATGGTTAATGCATTACTTGCTAATGTATGACCTCGATTCTTGTTCCCTCCTCACACGTGTGAATCTCCTAGAAATGTATGTTGTACTTGCCTCAATTTTTGTGCATTGACTTGCTATACGAATTGTATTAAATGTTGTCCTTCTTTCTCCTTGGGAATCATGCCCTCCTTTGCTACAATATTTCTCTCCTCTTTTCTCTTTTTCTCTTATACTAATGAATTACAAATATGTCTATTTCCCTATATTTCCTTTTTTCCTCTTTATGAGGAAGTTATTTAGTTAATTTATATCCAATGGCTCAGATTAAATCATAGGTCACTTAATATCTGCGATTTTGATATAATCACTTATTATCACAACTTAGGTCACTTTATTCCCCATAAAGCAAAAAGTCATTTAAACTTTATAAATATAAAATTCATATTTAAAGACCACTTTATGTCCCCCGCATGATAAGACACCAATAACACATAGAATACCATCTGAGCTACATAACTCAACACTCCCTCTTAGTGAGGAAGGTGTTCTTCACCACACCCAACTTATCTCTGAATTTAATAAACTTTCCTTTTGTCAAATATTTTGTGAGGATGTCTGCAACCTGCTCATTTGTAGGAATATACTGAAGCTATACTTACCCTCTCTGAACATAATCTTAGATGAAGTGTTATATAATCTCAATGTATTTCAACCAATCATGAAACACTGGATTCTCCGAGAGTTTGATACAACTCTGATTGCCACAATGAATCAAGGTAAGGTACAACTGTTGAAAATATAACCCAATAAGCATCTTGCAAAACCATATGGCCTCACAACTTGCAAAACTGGCGACCATATACTCTGCCTTGGTGGAACTCAATGCAACTAACTTATGCTTCTTTCTAAGCCATGACACTACTATCAAGCCCAAACTAAAGCAACATCTTGAAGTACTCTTCCTTTCAACTTCATTTCCTGCCCAATCTGATTCATTGAAACAAACCAATATGAATCCATCTCTCTAGACATAATTCAACCCAAAATATACAGTTCCATGCAAGTAAGGGAGAATTTTTTTTGTTTCCACCCAATGCATTCTCCTAGGCTCAACCAGAAACTGACAAAGAGTGTTCACAAAAAAATAAATATCTGGTCGAGTGTTGACTAGATACATCAATGATCCAATCGATTGACAATATAAGATGGGATCTACCAACTCAGACTCAAAATCATTCATCTTCTTCAAGTTGGTTATCATTGGTGTAGGCACAGGCATGCAATCCACCATCTTAAATCTCTTCAGAATGTCAGTTGCATACTTCCCTTGTCCAAGAAAAATATGTCTTGGTTCCTGCAACACCTCCAATCCCAAAAAATAGTGCATCAGCCCAATATCCTTCATTTTGAAATCTGAAGCAAAGATATCGCTTGCACTTCTTGATGAGATTCTCTGACTCCATGAGAAATATATCATCCACATACAAGATAAGAATGGGTGGATTCTCACCAACCAAGATGTAGTATAGGTTGGAATCCACCTCACTCTTCACAAAACCTAATTGTAACAAGTAAATATCAATCCTTGAGTACCAAGCTCATAGAGCTTGATTGATTCCGTACAAGTCTTTATTTAGCCTACACACATGAGAATATCTCCCATGTACCTCAAATCCCTGTGGTTGCTCAATATACAACTCCTCATTTATGAACTCATTCAAAAATGCGGTTGTCACATCCATCTGATGTATACTCCAACCCATCTCTGCTGCAATGGATATGATCGCTTTGATATAAGTGTATCTCAAAACTGATGCAAAGGTCTTATCATAGTTAAATCCCTCTACCTGTGAGAACCCCGAGCCACAAACCGAGATTTGTATTTCTCAATGCTGCCATCTGCAACATGTTTGATTTTGTGGAGCCACTTGGAAGTCACCACTGATTTCCCCTCAGGTCTCGGTACAACCTCCCAAACATCATTCTTCATGATGGAATCATACTCTTCCACCATGACATCCCTCTAGAATTGATATCCTACTTCCCCCTCATAAGTAGAAGGCTCAGACTCTCAAATATTTCTCATCAAATCCATATAACTATAAAATATATCTAATGCCTTGTTATCCCTAACAATCCTCTTAGGAATTTCCACATGCTCCTGTGCATCCTTCAAGGTTGTATGAAGCCATATTGGCTTTCTCTTCCCTGAATAGGCCTCATGTGGAGAAAACAAGTCCCGCTCATCCCTCTCATTTGAAGACCGAGCACTAGTGGCCTGTGAATTTGTAACCTGGGAACCTGTAACTGTCGAAACCTATGAAGCTGAAACAAATATTCCCTGTGAATTTGTAACTTGCGATAAGCCTTTGAAGTCTCTCTATACCAAACAAATATTCCATTTTTAGTTGTGGGATCTAGATTTTTCCTCTTCTCTGAAGAAACATGTCAACAATTCAAGCACCCAAATATATGAAAGTGCCCAGCCTTAGGCTTCTTCTCTGTAAAATCCTTATGAGGAGTTTGATTCCCAAATTCCCTATGAAAACTCCTATTCTGAATGTAAACAAATGTGTTACATGCTCAACCAAAGAAACATAGATAATCCTGATCATATAACATGTATTTTTCTACTCCAACAATAGACATGTTCTGATGCAGACCTATCGGCCCTCGGGCTAAGATCCGCTCTCAGGATCGTTCTTTAACCCCTTAGAGCCGGATCGATTCTTTTGGATTCCCTGCTGAAATCTCCTTTTGTTCGATCCACAGGTCCCTTTTTCGCAGCTCGCACTCTCGCGAGTTCGCGAGTCGTGACTCCCGACTCTTCCTCTCCAATCTCGCGATACCCGAGATCGCGAAATGGGTATATCCCTTTCTTCCGTCAGCGCCCTCCTTGCACGACCGCCGACTAGGCTAAGCACTAGCACTTCTCACCTCTCGTGCCTTTGCGAGTTCAAAGGTCCAAACTTGTTACCTTTCTTTCCCGAACCCTCGAGATGCGATATTGACTTTTTCTCCTCTTGTTCTCTCTACTCGCGACTTCGCGAGTCGAAGGCTCAAAATTTCGTTCCCTTATCTCCTAAGTCCCCGAGATGCGAGAGGTCAACGGGGTGTTGACTCCTCTAAATGTGTGACGTGTGTCCGCCGGTCTACTTCTCGGGCCCACCTTGCGGTTCTGCCATGTGTTTCCTCCGTGCCTCGGCTCTCGACACTTCACGACTTTTGCAATTGAGAGTAACTCCTCTCAACCTCTGAACCCCTGAACACATGAAACACAATGGGTTTCTTGATCCGACGGCCCTCCCGTTCTCTAGATCGAATGGCTGTCTATGCTCCTCGTGATTTCGCCACTCGTGATTTGGAACACCCTATCTTTGGGCTCTCACCTTGCGAACCTCCGAGTTCGCGAGATCCCTAGATCTCTGCCACCTGTCCTCCTCCTAATGGACGGCTGCGATTCTCTCACATTTTCACAACTTCGAGACTTTCAGGACAAAAGTCTCGACCTCTTATCCTCCAATATGTCGAAACAACGAAATTCCGACACGTCGTCTACGCGGGTCCCACGGTGGAACTTCCCTCCTTTTTGGAATTTCGAACTTCGTGACTTTGCGAATCCGGATGCTGTACTCTCGGATCTCTGACTCACAAAACCCTGAAATGGTCAATGAAAGTCTGACCTCCGTGTTGGCGAGCACTCCACCTGTCCACTCTTAGATGGACGGTCCTGATTCTCTTCGCAACTTCGCCACCTGCGAAGTCGAAGGACTTCCTCTTCTGGACCTTGATGTCCAAATCCTCGATATGGGTGATCTCGCGACATGTGTCCTTCCAATTGGACGGCTCAGATGCTCTCACTATTTCAGGACTTCGCCTTTCGTGATTTCGCGAGTCTTTATGCAAAGGTTTTGACCCTTCACCTCTCGAAACCCCGAAATGAGATTTACGTGGGTGATCCAACGACCCTTGTTGGTTCAGATCCTATGGTCAGATTCTTTCGAGATTGCACTTCGAAAAATTCTTATCGTAACTTCCTTGCTCCTCTGCAAGATCTGACGACTTTCGAGACTTCATGAATTCTCCACGGAGAATTTCGACCGTCAATTTCCTCCTTGACGATTCCTGCGAAATGAACAAAGTGTTCTCTTACGGAACTTGTCCTCCTCCAAAACACCTTCGTTGCACCTCCTTCCAACAATTCAAGGCATTACCTCTTCTGATCTTTTACCACAACCTAGAGTCTTCAAAAGGACTCCTGCATGCACTCCTTGCGGCAATTCATCAAATACTTCCGAGTATTCGAATTCTTCGACTCTACGCACTCTCTGCGACAACAGTCTTTTAACAGTTTTGCTCAGGTTGTAACTCTGAGACTTCGCTCGGCCCGCGCACTCCTTGCACGGCTCATGTGCTCAACTTGCACTTCTACGAGAATGAGAACAAGGTTACCTCTCCTGAGCTTGCAAAGACGAACTCTGACTTCTATCAATGCACACCTTGCAGACAATTTCACTGCACTCCTTGCAGGAAAATTCTTGCTCAGACAGAGAAACAATTGAAACTCATTCCTTACTCTCCCTCTCTTCAGATTTCAGACATTAAATATGAAATCAAACATTCACTCATCAAAGAAAATGCATAACAGAGAGTAAACAATCATGAGCATAACATTCAATCATGCATACACAGAGAGTATTTGAACACCATGATTCTGAATCAAGCTTCATATACAAATCTCAGAACTTCTGTACATGGGTTCTTTTACAGATTTTTCTGCTTCTACTGTCCTATGCTCTCTTCTCATAATAATCTTACAACTATACAATGAGGGTGTCTATATCCTGGTTTCCCTCCTCACTCTAAACTGTCTAATCTAAGAATTCAAGTCCACCTACTTACATTTACTAACATAAATGCCTCTTAGTCCTTCATACGAGAGCGGGACACTCAAGGTCTGATTACAATCAAGAAGTACACCTTTTCTTAATTGTTTCATTTACATTTGGCGTATCGGACTTCAAAACATTCAAACAATTTATCATGTGCCAAAAATGTGTTGGTGTGTGCCCCACGCTCGCTTGTTGTTGGCGATGCTCCTGCATCATACTCCCTCGCTTGAAAATTTTCATGGGCTCCTGTCCATGAGCTGTCGCACGGTCTGTCCATGCTTCTGGATCTCTGCTTCATTTTCCCATCTGGCATCTTCAACTGGATGCCCTTTCCACTTGACTAAGTATTCAAAGTATTCCCTTCTTCTGGTCCTCTTACTAACTCTTTTGTCCAGTATGCTTTCCATTTGTGGCTTCTCTGCGAATGGCATCTGTTTTTTCCACTGAACCTCTGGTTGTTCATCACTTGCTCTTGCTTCCTCAGCTTTGTATGGGCACAAATTTGAAATGTTGAATATCGGAGAAATTCCGATCCCATCGGGTAATTCAATCTCATAAGAATTTGCCCCGAATTTCTTCAAGACCTTACATGGTCCGATCTTCTTCATCTTCAATTTGTTATATGTCCCCTTCAAGAATCTTTCCTTTCTCAGATGTTCTAGAATCAAATCACCAACCTCAAATTGAAGTTGTCTCTTGTGTTGATCTGCTTTGTGCTTATACTCTTGGCTTGAGTTCTGCAATCGCTCCTTCACCTGGCTGTGAAGTTCCTTCATTTCTTTGGCAAAATATTCAACACTAACACTCCTAGTTGCATTCTGTTCTGAATCTCTCAATTCCGAAACTCCTCTTGGCTGCATCCCATAAACAATCTGGAATGGGCTCTGCCATGTGCTTCTGTTGATTGAATCATTATAAGCAAATTCCACCTGTGGCAGAATATTGTCCCACTTACTGTGGTGCTCTGTCACCAAGCTCCTTAGCAAGTCTCCTAAACTTATGTTCACAACTTCTATCTATCCATCCATCTAAGGATGATAAGCTGAACTGAATGAAAAGTTCATTCCTAGCTTTTTCCGTAAGGTTCTCTAGAAGTGTCCCATGAACTTGGTGTCTCGATCCGAAACTATGCTCCTTGGTAAGCCGTGAAGTCGAATAACTTCTTTGAAAAAATAGATTCGCAATGTGAGTTGCATCACTGGTTTTCTGACACGGTATGAAGTGTGCCATCTTAGAAAATCTGTCTACCACTACAAATATCTAGTCAAACCCTCTTTGTGTTCTTGGCAGCCCCAATATGAAGTCCATGCTTATTGCATCCCACAGCCTCTCAGGTATGGGTAACGGTTGATATAAGCCTACATTCTGCCTCTTCCCTTTTGAATGATGACAAATTATGCATCTGTCCACGAATATTTTGACATCTGCTCTCATTCCTGGCCAATAATATGACTCATTTAGCTTTGAGAATGTCTTCTCATGACCAAAATGTCCGACCAATCCTCCACTATGTTTCTCCTTCAACAAATTCTCCCTCATGGAGCATTTTGGAATACAAAGTTGATTACCCTTAAACAGTAATCCTTCCTGGATCATGTATTCTGTCCATTGGCTTCTATCCCTGAGAATTGGATTCTCAGCTGCTTCATACGCCTCCTTAAAATCTGGATCATCTCTGTACATGTCCCTGAGATTATCAAAACCTAGTGTTTTGACTTTGAACTCCTGCAACAACAAATATTTCCTGCTCAAAGCATCAACAACTTTGTTAGCAGTTCTAGAAATATGTTTAATTACAAAAGTAAAGTTTTGCATGTATTCAACCCATTTTACATGTATTTGATTCAACTTCTTCTGTTGAGTCACAAATTGCAAAGCATGATTGTCACTGTATAAGACAAACTCCTTCGGGATTAAGTAATGCCTCCATTTCTTCAATGCCTGAATAATAGCATAGAACTCCTTGTCATACGTGGAGTATTTCACTTTCACTTCATTCAACTTCTCACTGAAGTATGCTATTGGCCTGTCTTCTTGGCTCAAGACTACCCCTATTGCAAATCCACTTGCATCACATTTTACCTGAAATGTCTTCTTGAAATCAGGCAACACCAAAATTGGTTGTTCCGTGATTTTCCCTTTTACCAAATTAAAGCTTTTCTCAGCCTCTTCTACCTAGTGAAAATAATTGTGTCTCTTCTTCACTGTGTCCATCATCGGTGCACTAATTCCACTGAAATTCCTGATGAAATTCCGGTAGAAACTAGCCAATCCATGAAAACTTCTCACCTCAAATATACTCTTTGGTGATGGCCAATTCTTAATCACCTCCACCTTATCTGGATCCATCCTCAACTTATCTACAGAAATAACAAACCCCAAATAAATGAGCTTTGTCTTCATGAATGAGGATTTCTTCATATTTATTAGCAACTTCTCTTGTTGTAGCCTCTTCATCACTGTAGCTAAATGTTTCGGATGCTCTGCTTCTGTTTTACTGAAAATCACTATGTCATCAAGATACACAATGACGGATTTTCTGATGAACTCCTTTAGGAATTCATTCATCAACCTCATGAAATTACTTGGCACGTTCGTTAATCCAAATGACATAACAAGCCATTCATACAACCCTTCGTTAGTCTTGAAGGCTGTCTTCTATTCATCACCTTCTCTCATACGAATATGGTGATATCCACTTTTCAAATCAATCTTCGAAAAAAATTTGGCCCCACTCAAGCAATCCATCAAATCATCCATTCTTGGCAATGGGAATCTATACCTGATGGTTATCTTGTTAATTTCTTTTGAGTCTGTACACATCCTCCAACCTCCATATTTCTTCGGACTGAGTACTGTCGGAACAACACATGGACTCAAGCTTTCTCTAACCAAACCTTTGTCCATTAAGTCATGGACATGTCTTTTGACTTCTTCATTCTCCTGCGGCGTTAATCTGTACGCTGCTTTGTTTGGTAAACTAGCTCTAGGTATAAGATCAATATGATGACTCACACTTCTGATCGGTGGCAACGAACGAGGTATTTCGTCCACTACTATGTCAACAAACTCTTCCAATAGTTTCTGAACCTCTTCAGGTAAATCATCTACCCTTGTACTGGCTAAAACAATTTTAGGTTTTCTGACCACAATGAATTGCAGTTCCTCCTTCTTCTTAACCTCTGTAAGAAGTTCCTTTCCACTCATGAGAAGTACAATGTTGTTTATTTCAGGTTTCACCTCCTTATCTTTGATTGGAAGCAACATGTGAGTTCTCCCATTCTTCTCTAGGGTGTATGTGTTCTTCCTCCCATCATGAATCACATTTCTGTCATATTACCATGGTCTACCTAGCAATAAATGCCAAACATCCATGGGAATAACATCACAGAGTATTTCATCTTTATACCCTCCTATCATAAACTCAACTAAACATTGTTTAGTGACACTTACCTGATGTCCTTTTTGTAGCCATGAAACTCTATATGGGCTTGGATGTTCAATAGTCTCCAGCTCTAGCTTTTCTACCATCTCTGTAGAAATGAGATTGTATGTGCTACCACTATCCACAATGACCTTGCATACCCTGTCCTTGGTTTTGCAATCAATCCGAAAAAGACTATTCCTTTTCACTGGATTCTCCACCTCCTTCTCTGGCGTTAAGAGAACTTTTCGCATCATCAACGATCTTCCGCCTTCAACATATTCTGCCTCAACATTCCACCTCTGTGCTTTGGCTATGTGAGTTTTACCACCTTCTTTCTTCTTATCTGGACATTCATAAGACTTGTGTCCATTCTTTCCACATGTGAAGCATTTCACCACTCCACCTCTTCCTCTTCCTCTACCTCTGGTACGAGGAAAAATGTTTCCATCAGCATACTGACCTCTCTGTTCGGTATGCTGCCCTCTCAGTGAGCTTCCACCTCTCTCAGTTTGAGTCTGAGGTTTCTTCCAGTCTTCCTTGGGTTTCTGATTTCTATCCTGGGCAACTGATTTGCCTCTGGGTTGACTTCTGCCTTGGCCTCTTTGACCTTGTTTTCGGCTCAGCTTCTCTTCATATTTTAGAGCCATCTGATAAGCATCTTCCACCGTTCGAATGGTCATCATGCTCATCTCATCCTGAATGTTGTATCTCAGACCATTCATATACCTAGCAACCTTTTCATCATCGCTTTCTCGATGACCTGCCCTGATGTTCAGCCTATAGAATTCTTCAGTGTACTCCTTCACTGATATCAACTTCTGTCTCAAATTCTGCATTCTCCGAAACAAAGTAATCCCTAGGAATAAATTTCGCCTTCATCTTCGCGATCATCCTATCCTAACTCTTGATTTTCTGCTTGCCCTTGCAGCGTATGTCAGCTTGTAGCTCACCCCACCATAATGCTGCATGTCCTTTAAGTCTTGTGACAACATGTTTGACCTTCTTGTCCTCCTCGACATCTTCATAGTCAAAATATGTGTCCAGAGCTCTAATCCAGTCTAGAAGCTCTTCAACATCCAGGTTTCCCTTGTATACTGGAATGTCCATTTTTTCCTTAGCACCCATTCTTGCAACAACCCTAATCAGGAATTCATTTTATGCATCTTCTACTGTGACTTCTTCTCTTTCATGTCCAGCTTCATTCTCACTTTCAGAATCACTGACATCTCCAACACCAGCTGTGCGCCTCTGTGCTATCTCCATGTCCTCAAGTCTGGCGAATATATCACGCATCTCTCTTTCCATGGATGGATTTGGCACCTGCCTACCCCTTCCTCTTGGCATTTCCCTTTCCTCTGGCGGATCAGGTGTTTTCCTGTCCCTCCTTCTCAGCGGCATGGATGAGATTTTTCTTTCTCTCTTTCCCTGTCTAAAATATACAAACAGAGTCAAGCTCTGATACCAAAACTGACGCAGACCTATCGGCCCTCAGGCCGAGATCCGCTCTCAGGATCATTCTTTAACCCCTTAGAGCCGGATCTGCTCTTTCGGATTCCCTGCTAAAATATCCTTTTGTTCGATCCACAGGTCCTTTTTTCACAGCTCGCACTCTCGTGAGTTCACGAGTCGTGACTCCCGACTCTTCCTCTCCAATCTTGCGATACTCGAGATCACGAAATGGATATAGCCCTTTCTTTCGTCAGCGCCCTCCTTGTGCGACCGCCAGCTAGGCTAAGCGCTAGCACTTCTCACCTCTCGCGCCTTCACGAGTTCAAAGGTCCAACCTTGGCACCTTTCTTTCCCGAACCCTCGAGAGGCGATATTGACTTTTTCTCCTCTCATTCTTGCTACTCGTGACTTCGCGAGTCAAAGGCTTGAAATTTCCTTCCCTTATCTTTCGATTCCCTGAGACACGAGAGGTCAACGAGGTGTTGACTCCTCTAAATGTGTGACGTGTGTCTGCCGGTCTACTTCTCGGGCCCACCTTGCGGTTCTGCCACGTGTTTCCTCTGTGCCTCGACTCTCGGCACTTCGTGACTTTTGAAATTGAGAGTAACTCCTCTCAACCTCCGAATCCCCTAACATGCGAAATGCAATGGGGTTCTTGATCCAATGGTCCTCACGTTCTCTAGATCCAACGCCTGTCTATGCTCCTCACGATTTCGCCGCTCGCGATTTGGAGCACCCTATCTTTGGGCTCTCACCTTGCGAACCTCCGAGTTCGCGAGATCCCTAGATCTCTGCCACCTGTCCTCCTCCTAACGGATGGCTGCGATTCTCTTGCGGTTTCGCGACTTTGGTACTTTCAAGACAAAAGTCTCGACCTCTTATCCTCCAATATGCCGAAACGGTGAAATTCCGACACGTTGTCTACGCGGGTTCCACGATGGAACTTCCCGCCTTTTTGGAATTTCGAACTTCACGACTTCGCGAATACGGATGCTGTACTCTCAGATCTCCGACTCATGAAACCCTGAAATGGTCAATGAAAGTATGACCTCCATGTTGGTGAGCACGCCACCTGTCCACTCTCAGATGGACGGTCCTGATTCTCTTCATGACTTCGCCACCTGTGAAGTCGAAGGACTTCCTCTTCTGGACCCCGATGTCTGAATCCCCGATATGGGTGATCTTGTGACATGTGTCCTTCCAATCGGATGGCTCAGATGTTCTTGCTATTTCGAGACTTTGCCTTTCACGATTTCACGAGTCTTGATGCAAAGGTTTCGATCCTTCACCTCCCAAAACCCCGAAATGAGATTTACTTGGGTGATCCAACGACCCTTGTTGGTTCAGATCCTACGATCAGATTCTTCCAATATTGCACTTCGAAAAATGATTATCGTAACTTCCTTGCTCCTCTGCAAGATCTGATGACTTCCAGGACTTCGTGAATTCTCCACGGAGAATTTCGACCGTCAATTTCCTCCTTGACGATTCCTGCGAAATGAACAAAGTGTTCTCTTATGTAACTTGTCCTCTTGCAAAACACCTTCGCTGTGCCTCCTTCCGACAATTCAAGGCATTACCTCTTCTGAGCTTTTACCACAACCTAGAGCCTTCAAAAGGAATCCTACACGCACTCCTTGCGGCAATTCGTCAAATACATTCGAGTATTCGAATTCTTCGACTTTGCGCACTCTCTGCGACAACAGTCTTTCAACAATTTCACTCAGGTTGTAACTCTGAGACTTCACTCGGCCTGTGCACTCCTTGCACGGCTCCTGTGCTCAACTTTCACTTCTATGAGAATGAGAACAAGGTTACCTCTCCTGAGCTTGTAGAGACGAACTCTGACTTCTATCAACGCACACCTTGCGGACAATTTCACTGCACTCCTTGCAGGAAAACTCTTGCTTAGACAGAGAAACATTTGAAACTCATTCCTTACTCTCCCTCTCTTCATATTTTAGACATTAAATATGAAATCAAACATTCACTCATCAAAGAAAATGCATAACAGAGAGTAAACAATCATGAGCATAACTTTCAATCATGCATACATAGAAAGTATTTGAACGCCATGATTCTGAATCAAGCTTCATATATAAATCTCCGAACTTCTGTACATGGGTTCTTTCACACAATTTTCTGCTTCTGCTCTCCTATGCTCTCTTCTCATAATAATCTTACAACTATACAATGAGGGTGTCTATATCCCGGTTTCCCTCCTCACTCTAAACTATCTAATCTAAGAATTCAAGTCCACCTACTTACATTTACTAACATAAATGCCTCTTAGTCCTTCAGACGAGAGTGGGATGCTCAAGGTCTGATTACAATCAAGAAGTACGCCTTTTCTTAATTGTTTCATTTACGTTTGGCATATCGGACTTCAAAACATTCAAACAATTTATCTTGTGCCAAAAATGCGTTGGTGTGTGCCCCACGCTCGCTTGTTGTTGGCGATGCTCCTGCATCATGTTCTTTCTTTTTGCAACCCTATTCTGTTGTGGATTGTATGGAACTTCCATCTCTCTTTTGATCCCCTCCTGAATACAAAATTTCTTGAATTCATTGAAGGTATACTCATCCCCATTGTCAGACCTTAACACTGGGTTTTTCCTTCATGTTTGGTTCTCTACAAGAGATTTAAACTCTTGAAACTGACTGAAGACCCGAGTCTTTGTCTTCATGAATTAAATCCAGGTCTTCATGGAGAAGTCATCTATAAAGATAACATAATACTCAAATCCACTCAAATATACTGTTGACATCATCCCACATACATATGAATGTACCAAATCTAGAATCCCCACTTCTTTGCTATCACTACACAGAAACACAATCTTGGTGTACTTCCTGAATGCACACCATTTGCACAAATCCTAGTGCTCTATACTGAAACCTAAAAATCCAGTAATAATCTCTCTCAACACCCGAAGAGAACCATGGTGGAAATGAGCCATCCTCCTATGCCATACCTTAGATAAATCACTGTTGATGTTTCTGTGTATCAAGGCTCGTTCTGGATGAAACATAAGCCTCTATAGTTTCCTCTATCTAATCCCAATCACCTTTGTTGTTGTGACACCAGATCCATTAGGGTGAAGAAGTCCTTTTCCATCTCAGAAAATCACCTCATACCTCTTTTCCTCTATAGAGAAAACTAATATCAGACTCTTTTCCAAACATGGAACATACAATACATCCCTCACTACCATGGGTTGATGAAACTACCTCTGAAAGGAGACTGTCCCATGGCCAACTGCCTTGACCTTGGAATCATTTCCAAGCTCTACATTAAGATCAACATCATTCTATGTAAGATTTATAAAGTGATCGTGCACACTTGTCATATGACTGGAGGTTTCAATATCTATATACCAAACATTGGTAGAAGCTATTCTCATGGAAAAACATATCAACAGAGAGAAATCTCTCTCAAATCTAGCAGTAAACTCACCTACTTTAGCTGAAGCTACAACTTGTTTCTTCTTTTCCTTGTTAGGACAATGACCTGCATAGTGCCCCCTCTTATGACATACAAAGCACTTAAGTTTGCTGATGTCCTTTTTCTGCTCACCCTTTGACATAATCTTACTTGTTTTACCTTTCTTGGATTTGTTCTTTCTCTTTGATAAAAGAGCCACATTTTCCTCATCATCCCCTTGTTGCTGGCCTCCTTGTTTGGAACCAAATCCGATATCCTCCTGCATAAAGTCATCCCAAAGTCTCTCCCAATAAAGAAGTTTTTCTCTCACAACAATACCACACACAAATGAATACCATGGTTTTGAAAAACCATTCAAGGCACTTCTAACCAATTATGCCCATTCCACTTTTTCTCCATGTAGCCTAGCAACTTCCTTCGTGTATATTTCTGCAATAGTTGTTGCCTTATGTGTTTTATTCACTAGAATAAAATGTTCTTCCTTATTCAATTTATCAACCACCACCATGATAGAATCATGCCGCTTCACTGTTCTAGGTATCTTAGTAATAAAATCCACTGTGACGACCTCCCACTTCCACTCTAGAATGGGCAATGGATGTAACATCCCCGTTGGGTGCCTATGCTCCGTCTTCACTTTTTGGCACTCTAGACATTGAAGATTTTCAGGTCCTATCAAGCATGCCTACTGGGCTTGTCTTTGACCACAGTTAATCTCTAAGCTTCAACTATTATGCAAAGTGTTTGCTGCTGTTTTAGGACAACCAATAGTCCAAGAACTTCTTGCTGATTTGTTACGGTTGCACTTCGAATTTTAGTTGCTCTAGCATGTAGTTTTAGTAACCAGAAGTTAGCACATGCATACTAAAATAAGTACAACACACCTAAATATATTTACAACTGAAATAAAGTAGATCTAAGAGACTGACACATGCATTTTTGTACACAGGTATTTTTGGTCAACATGACCCTGGATAAAACCCCCCTGGGGAAAACTAGTTTGGGATACTGTCTATATAATGATGATTAAAGCAAGAGATACAACAAGTAATGAAATACAATGGAACCTGTATACATAGTAATATCCTTACAAGCCTTTCCACAAGAACCAGAGAAAGAAGTGCCCAAACTGTGGTGCACCCTCTCCCTTTGTTACCCTCTATACTGAACTAAAGTGCCCTAGCTCATATGGAACCCAATGAAGAAATCCCTCCACAAGAATGTCTTCTCCAGTGCTTCCTCTCCATTGAAACTGTCAGAGCTCGAATCCTCCAAGTAGATCTGCTACTAGGTAACTGCCATTCCACTCAACATGTGCGCCTCCTCCTAGTAGAAATGATCACCAGAAATAAACTGAGCCATAAACTGAATGTCTCTCTCCACAGAAACAAGCGCCCAAGATCTCCTCTCCCTATGCATCAGACCTCATCCTGATCTGATAAGTCCTCCTCCTCTGATG
>SNQJ01S0115836.1:0-14032 GCA_010110895.2 Picea sitchensis | reverse complement strand
TAAAGTTTCTTCTCTCTATTGGTTTTCCCTTCAGGGTTTTTTCTAGGGGCATTGCCCAAAATATCTTGTGCCATTAAGTGGTTTGATTTCTTGTTTCCGTTGTGCAAGTAAAATATTTAATGTCTTTTTTATTATAAATTCCAGTTTTGAAAATGCATTTATGAATGAGCATTAAACTAAAACAAGCAATTTATTGAAACCAAAAACCAAGATTTGAACCTTAAAATTTTACATTTTATGGATATCAAGCTCTTAGTATCTCATACGTTTTGCAAGACCAATCCAAACTAGAGGAAATACAGTGACATATAGAAAAGACTAAAGAAACTTTGTCAATTCTTAAGGAAAACCTTCAAATGGCACAAAATAGAATGAAGCAAAAAGGAGATCTACATCGAAGTGAAAGACAATATGAGGAGGGTGATTGGGTATTTTTGAGACTACAATCTTATAAGTAATCTACTCTCTAATAGAAGAATCAGAAATTAGCTCCAAAATTTTATGGACCCTACAAGATTATTCGCAAGATTGGACAAGTGGCATATGAGTTATATTTGTCTTCTTCTCGCATTCATAAGGTTTTTCATGTATCTTGCCTAAAAAAGGTTTTGAGACAAACTATGCCAGTGAAGATAGAAATTTCGGAATTAGATGGAGAAGGGAAGTTGATTCTTGAACCAGAAAAAGTTGTAGATAGACATTATGTATCTCTACGAAATAGAACTATTGCATAGTACCTAATCAAGTGGAAGAATATGCCTCCAGAAAATGTTACATGGGAAAATGAGCACTTCATGAAGAAACACCCTCAATTACAAGCTTTGAGGGAAAAGCTTTTTTTTAAAGAGAGGGGCTATGTTAAGGCTCTTAAGGCCCTATATTAAGACCCTAACACTCACTTATTATTAGTTTATTAGTTATGATTATGTCAATTTAGAGGTATGTTACTAATGTTAACTTTATCTCCTATTTATAATTGTTATCGCACAATTTGTATTTATTCCAAAGGATAAGTCTTAGGGAAGGAAAATTGGTGTAACGGGAGGTTATCCTATCACTGTCACCTCAACGGGATGCCTATTTCTATTTAGGGTTTATAGCCTAGGGGAGACATCCCCGATGACCTAGGCATTTGAGAAGGAAAAGGTTAAATTTTCTATGAAAATTTCCCCTCTCACAAGTCACATTGATCAGAAAGTCCCAGGGTTTTAACCAATGAAGTAATGAAGAATCAAGATGTACCTGCCCAGAAAAAAGAAACAAGAAAAGGTATATTTTGCAAGTACAACTTGTTGTTAGTACTTCATAAAGCCATGGACTTTATCAATAAAATAAATAGTTGATATATGGTGAAGTACGCAGAAATTTATAGCAGCAATTTTTATAAGACTAGCTCCACAACAAATGTCTTAAAATGGCTCCAAAATGACCAAGAATAATTACTAATCAATACCAAAATACTAGCATTTTTCATAAGCAAATAAGGCAGTGTATTTATCAATTGTCTCAATTGATTTTAGGTGCTTCTAGTGCTGAAATAGATGGTTGTAGCTTACTTTAGTAACAGCAGCAAATAGGTTAGTATATTAAACTATTCTAAGGTTAGGAGTAGTTAGTAGAGAGCTTAAGGTAAAGGTTTTGATAGTGGTTTTTTTCAATCACTCAATTGCAAGGCTTAGATCAGTGCTTTTTTAGGGTAAATGAAGTCTTTTTAGGCTGTGAAAAATATTGAAGGAACAAATGATAATAAGAGGGATAGAGACAAGAGGGTCAATAATTGAAGTGTTGGTAGCCCAAAGCTTCAATCACTAAACCCTAGGGGGGAAAGGGCTACTAGGAAGTAGGTAACCCTAGGCCCTAGTATTTTTCCTCCTTCTTTAGCTCAAATATGAAGTAGATGACGGATTAGATGAAGCAAAATGTGCTAGTGTGTTTTAATGGAAAGTCCCTTAGCAAAAGCTTCAAGAAAATCTATTTTCAAGCATAATCTAATAGGTGAAAGCTATTAAGGCAAGGAAAATAACATGTGCTTCAGCCTCCTAGGTTTGTAAGCTAGAAATTTCATAATCTTAGTATAAATGCAAGATAAATATAACTATAACCATTGAATGAAGAAGAATTGTAGAAAATTTACTTACATTCACCAAGAATCACCTAGCAAATAACCTAGTTGAACACTTCCACCAAGAAAAATGCCAAAATAAGCCTCCTTCAAGAAGTGCGCGCCAAATTTCAGCCAAGTAACCCTAATTAGGGCACAAATTTCATACCTCACACTTGTGTGAGTGAAAGATAATCAAATAATACAAGGGAAAATCCCTTATTTATACAGTTACAATGACCAAAATTAGGTCAAAAAGGTCGACATGGCCAGTTACATGTAATATCCAGTTTTTAAATTAAATGGCAAATTAAAACCCTAAATCAAGCAGAAAAGGTGACGTCGTGCCCCTTTAGGGTGATGTTAGGCCTTTTTAGTGCAATGTTGGCCTCCAAGAGCAAAATGTTAGGCCTCCCAAGGCCTCTGGATCAAACCACACATGCCACTTGGCACACAACTGCCTCCAAAGTGTCCAAAACGTTGGGTGATATCAAGGGTCACAAAGGTGACATCATGGGCCTTCCAAGGCCTACATCATAGTGAGAATGGAAAGACCCCCCTAGGTCCAGTCCTATTAGGTTGTCTCTAGCGGAACGTCCTCCTCTCTCTCTAGTGCAAACCTATGTTCTGTCTCTACCCCTGGCTAGGGTCTCAACATCCATCTGGTGGGATTTTATCCCTATGGAGGTCTGAACTAATCATCTCCCCATGTGTACATGTCTATCGGGTGTGGCCCTACAACAACAAAAAGTATGCCCTCCATGGGTTCATAAGTCACAGGGATCATAGCAATGTCAATCACATCTAATAATCAAGTTATTTAAACATGTGCATAAAACCCACTTTCCTAGACAAGTGCTCAAATATGTTATGTTATTCTACAAGCTAGGTTTGGAGGGGACGTTAGGAGGTCCTATTAGGCTAATTCTCATTGGATGTGGGATGTTTCCAGGTGAAGACAAATCTAGGCCATATAAGTGGATGAGGTGGTCAGGGATGTCTAAGAAATGGGTGCAGTGATGATAAGGGAATGTATGTCTTACCTGTGGGTGCCTCTGAAGAGGGTGTGTTGCACCTTGTCATGGATTCAAGTGTTTCCAAGCCCATTAAATGCCTTGTATATTTTATCTTAATTCTTTTTTTTCAAGAGACTAGTTAGGGTACACTACCCTGGCGTGGTGACTAGTGGCTCAAATTCAATCAACTACCACCATGATGACTGATTTATTTCCCAATTTAGGTAACCCTACAATAAAATCTATAGAGATATCACGCCAAATAGCAGGTGGAATCGGAAGGGGTTGTAGTGTGCTAGGAGATTTGACTGTTTCGCCCTTGTTGCGTTGACACACATCACATTCAGCCACAAAATTATGAACGTCCTATTTCATACCATCCCATAAAAAAAAGAACGTTTGACCCATTCATAGGTTTTGGTAAATCTTGAATGCCCAACTATGGGTGTAGCATGAAGCTAGGAAAGTACCGTGGATTTAAGTTTTGACTATGTACTTAAATACAAACAACCTTTGTATCAAAGCTCATCATTGAGCCAAGAGTACCCTGGGGAGACTGGAGAATTGGACTGCAATTGTTGTATCAGATGTGAACTTTTGAAATCTTGTAGCCATTCCTGGCGAACAGCTTGGAGCCAATCTGGTACAATGAAGGAGAGAGAAAAAAGGGACCCTTCATCTTCATATTTTCTAGAAAGTACATTAGCAACCACATTGTCTTTTCCTTTTTTCTAAATTATCTCATAATCATATCCAAAGAGCTTAGTCACCCATTTTTGTTGCTCGGGGAAGGAAAGGCGTTGTTTCAGAAAATACTTGAGACTTTGATGATCTGTCTTAATTTGGAAGTGTTTCCCCAATAGATACAAACGCCAAAGATCCATGGCATGTAAAATAGCCAACATTTCCTTTTCATAAATTGATTTTCCCAAATTTCACTCTGACAGTTGTTTGTTGGTAAAGGCCAAAGGCCGATCCTCTTGCATAAGGACGGCGCCAATTCCTTTCCCGGAAGCATCACATTCCAGGACAAAGGTCTTTGTGAAATCATGAAGGGCCATGAATGGAGTGGTGCACGTGGCCATATTCAAGGTTTGAAAATCCTAAGCAGTTGTTGGATTCCAAGTGAAAGAATTATTTTTAAGGAGAGCAGTGAGAGGTGTCGCAATCTTGCCATAATTCTTAACAAACTTGCGATAATAATCTGTTAAACCCAAAAATCCACGCAAGCTTTTGAGAGTCTTGGATGAGGCCAATCCTGTATAGCTTCAATCTTTTAAGGATCCACCCTGACACCGACCTTGCCAACAAGATGACCCAAGTACTCAACTTATGAGGTGCCAAAAGCACATTTATATTGTTTGAGGAAAAGTTGGTGCTGCAAGAGTAGATGGAGAATTTGATCCACATGGGAAAGATGAGATAGCCAAGTTTTACTATAGATGAGAATATCATCAAAGAAAACTAAGACAAAATGACAAAGAAAAGAATGGAAGACATGATTCATTAGGCTTTGGAAGGTGGAGGGGGCATTACACAGGCCAAAGGGCATGACCAAAAACTCATAGTGACCTTCATGAATTCAAAAGGAAGTCTTGGGTATGTCAGCTTCTTGCATACGTATCTAGTGGTAGCCAGAATGCAGATCAAGTTTAGTGAAGTACTGAGTACCACTTAGCTCATCCAAGAGATCATCAATGACAGGAATGGGGAACTTGTCCTTGATGGTGAGCTTATTGAGGGCACAAAATTCAGGACACATGTGCCAAGTACCTTCTTTATTAAGTACCATGACCACAGGGGAAGAATAAGGGCTGGTACTAGGGTGGATAACACCTACTTGGAGCAATTCCTGCACTATTTTCTCAATTTCATTCTTTTGGGGAAAGGGGTGGCGATAAGGGAGAACATTGGGAGGCAGACTTCCAGGAACAAGGGGAATGGAATGATCATGAACACCACGAGAAGGAGGAAGGCCCTCAGCGGTGGAAAAAACATATTGATGTTTGGAAAGGATAGCTTGGAGGTCAGGATGCACAGAGGGTGTCTCAACGGCTTGAATAGAATGGAGTTGAGAAATGATACCAGAGTGTCCTTTATTTAGCATATTTTCCATACAATAGGAACTAATGATCTCAGGAGAACCAACTGTGAGACCTTGGGATTGACACTTCTGTCCCTCATGTTGGAATTGCATGGTTAATTCCTTAAAATCCATAAGAATGGGACCCAAAGTGCGTAACCATTCAGCACCTAGCACAATCTCACAACCTCCCATGTCAATGGAAAACATATGAGATTTCAGTTGGTAATGTCCAATTTGAAGACAAAATTTTTCAAACCGCCCACCACATTTCATGGACCCACCATTGGCTATCATGATTTGAAAATTATTGACAACACAAATATAGCAATTGGTTTCCTGGGCAATGCGACGATGAATAAAATTGTGAGTGCTACCACTATCAACAAGGATGATGACCTTCCTGTGCTTAATGTAGCCAATGAGCTTGAGCGTTTGGGGGGACGAGAAGACAATGAGGGCATGCAAGGACATAAGTGGGTCAACTTCAGGTGGTTCAGCGGGTTCTTGGGTGGCATCGGGAAGGGAGGGTTCTTCAACAAGGGGAATAGTCACATCCTCTTCAGGAACATCTTCTGAGATGGCCATAAATAGTTTTTGTTCATTACACGTGTGCCCCAGAAAATATTTCTCATCACAAATATAGCAAAGACCCTTCAGTTGGCGTTCAGCCATTTCAGCCCGAGTTAGTTTCTGGACCTTGAGGGGAGTAACAGGGGGGTTAGGATTACTGGGTCGAGGGCGAGGAACAAAAGGGGGTTTTTTGTTCTGGGGAAAAACAACTTGTTGGGCCTCTTTAGCATGTTGAGTAGCTTCCAACCAAGTGGGAGGGTGGGTCATGAGGACTTGGGATCGGATTTCATCCTTGAGACCAATGATAAAGCATTCACGGAAGAACGCATCTGACATGCCCTCTATTCGAAAGGACAAATGCTTAAAACCAGTGATGAAGTCTTCCACTGTGTCTGACTGTTTCAACTTGGTCAAATGACCTAGATAGTGGGTATCAATATCAAAGCAGGCATAGAGCTTAGCAACAAACTGGGTCCAGGCAATATACCCCTGATGTGAATTTTTCACCATTGCCACCATTGCCAGCGTTAAGGATCTAGATAGAGGACAACATAGTGAAGTTTGGCCAACTCGTCAGTAATACCATGCAAAAAAAAATAATGCTCCATTTGAGTGACACAACATGTAGGATCAGAGCCATCAAATTTATTGACCTCTACGCGGGGAAGACGAGGTTCACGATGAAAGGAGTTGAAGTGAAAATGTGGAGACTGAGAGGAATCAGCAACATCGAGTTGTGTGGATGAAGAAGGACTCGTAGGGCAGTTCAACAATTGATTGACAACAATCTGGAGGGAGGTCAATTGGGTTGTGAGGTTTGATTCCAAGGTGAACATGCGGGAATTGGTGGAATCCATCTGAGATGTGAGATGTTCGATGGATACATGGGCTTGATTGATGGAAGTTTGGAGATCTTCGTTGCGAGTGGTGGCCATTTGGAGATGGGAAGTGTGGGTAAGGGAAAAAAATGGGTGGGTGGGACCACAAAAAAAAGGACTTAGAAGTGATAGGTACCACGACGATCAATGATTGAAGGGAAATATAATGGGATAGGCAAAAAAATAGGGAAACTGAGAAGGGGTCAAGTCCACAAAACAAAAAGGATTAAAAATGAAGGGTATGACTACGATCATGGATAAAATGGGAATCCAATGGAATAGGTCCCAAATAAGTGTGTCGGCGGACCACTATACTTTTCTTTTTTTTTTACTCCTGTGGAGTTATACTCCGGCCTGAAGAATACTGCAGTGACGAAATTCTCAAATTCTTAACAGGAAGAAATGTCTAGTAATTTTGCAGCCATAATGCAGAAGACAATGTAGCATAGCAATAGATATTGTTGGTTCTATTTTTGTTTCCTTCCCAAGGGTTAGGGTATTTAAGGGTTCTATAGACAAGGGTTTTCCCTGTGCCATAGCTCTTTGATATATGTGCAGGGTCCAACAGTCGTACTCAGCCCAATATCTCAGGGCACCAACTACAGAGGTTAGACCATACCCTTAGTCCTACTACCTGACTACTCAGGTACTAGAGAGTATCTTCCCGAGCATTGTTCTCGGTGGCACTATAGCAGTCAAGAGATCGATCGGTTTATCTACGGAGGGCTTCAGGAGATCTAGGTCGATCTGTATACAGGGGTTGTCTAATGTGCTACCACTCGAAGAGGTACCAACAAGGGTTACAAGGGTGGCCAACAAATGTGCGCTAAAGTACCACTTGTATTTCTTATGTGTATGAATCCCCGACCATGGGTTTATGCATGTAATGACAGATCTTTGTAGCTTAAAGATGTCAAAATACGTCTCTACCGTGGAAAAAAAATTTAACCCACAATTTTATGCCGAGGAAGGTGCTCTGATACCACTTGTAATATTCCAAATATAAAAAGTATGCAGAACAGAAATAAATAGCTAGAAATGGTAGGTGAACAACAATATAACCAAAGAAACACCACGATAATACCAAAATGATAAAAAAAATTAACACCAGAAAGAGCACTTTGATTACTGAGAGCAATGTTCACTTGCCTCTTCGAGGGGTCAACCTCCAGTAGAGCGGAGCTCTATTACAATAATATCCAAGACAAAACTTCACATACCCTCAACTCCTATTTATACTAAATATGTCTATCAAAAGAACAATCTAGAGGAAGATCCTTCTAGAAGTGGAAGCTTCTATTAGGTCTTATTACATTGGACTTATTCTTCATTATTGCTAGGCCTTATTAATCTTGACCTTTATTACATGGAAATATATTATTCTACCTACATGAGGGGTTAGGTCCCTAACATCTTTTGGCTTTTATATTTTTCCAACTACTTTTACCCTCTGGGCCTTTAGCCCCTTCTTCCCACAAGGTAAGGTACAACCCTTTGCTAGCTTGGAAAACCCAATTCCTGAACTAATGTATGGGATGGATGAGAGGGAAAAAGATGAAAAGTGGTACGTATGGCGAAAATGAAAGATGACCTTTCATGAACCCACCCAGTGGAAACTCAAACCCTACGGGAACCAACTTACTAGGGCATCATTTCATTCCCCCCAGGTGTGGACAAGTGGAAAGGCATAAGGTCCAAGCACACGTTAGAAGTAAAAAAAATTAAATGCACATATTCAAATTTTTTGAGAATCAGAGTGACACATACCATGATACCTGGACTCATTACCTCATGGAGCAAGACCTACTATTGTTGAAGGACCATGCCGATGGGATGGATGTTGTTGTTGTTGACAAGGTGGAGGCATTGAAGAAGAAAGATGGGCCCTCTAGGGCCAGGCTCAAGTTAATATGGCTCTCGGTACTCCATGTCTAGGACCTATGGGCCTCGAGACATAATATCCTTAGTTATCCCTAGGCTAGGGGATAACATCTGGCTCCAACTCAAGGGCATGTGCTCACTGTAGAGTGCATGAGAACCTCATCATATCTGGCATGACCTGTGACCTAATTGATCTCAACAAAATATTATTAGTAATAATTTGGGGTGATGATATCACCCATGGCTCACATATGATACAGTAAATGAAAATAAACAAGCATATATACAATCAAAATACAACTACTCTAGCATGAAATGAAGATGTTATATACAATGAATGAAAATTCATACCTACTTACATGTACTTACCGGTGAAGTCAAGTCTCTTCCCCTTGATGGGGTTTGAGGAGGTGCCCGCTAACTGGTAATGGGTGCCTTCTTCCTTCCAATGTAGACAAATAGTAGGCATCATCGACTGACTTTATTCCAACTCTTAAGGGTCCAAGCCAAAATTGTATACTTCCCTTGACATTAGTAGGCTCTCCCCTCTTTGTGTCCCACATATAGACTGTGTCTCCCTCTTTGTAATCCTTGGTTTTGAACTTCTTGTTTCTTGCACAACCCTGGTGTATTGTCTTGAGGGAAGAGGGTGGGACTCTGCTGTGAAAACTTCTTGTTGGGATGGTTGGATCAGTATGTTATCTTCTCCTTTATTTAATAGTTTGGCAGCCCCAACTTCTTTGTCTTTATATTTTTTCAGGAGTTGTTGATAATCCTCTTTCTTCGGCCATTGTATCTGATCAAAGTCTTCTTTTGTAGAAAAAGGCATGTCATCAGGAGAAAATTCAAGAAGAATCTCCTTGATCGACTCGTGTTTCGTCAGCTTCAATGTGATCACTAATTTTTTGCACATGGATTTTGGTCATTGACACATTCAGGAGGCGGCTTATCGTTCCATCATTCATGGGAACATTGATATAAGTGAGATCCATCTCTAAAGTGCCTCCCAGCATCGCAGCAAATTTATTGGACAACAACATTCCCCACACATCTAGGACATCCACCATTACGATGTCCATATGGATCACTCTCTCGGGGTATCTTCCAAGGTATACTTCCATGTTCTCAATTACCCCATGCGTGGGTATGGCTCTGGACTCAAAACCACACACACTCTTGTGAGGTCGTGTGAATTTTAGGCCCAATTGTTCCATGACCTTCAAAGACATCATGTTAGCACCTACCCCTGAATCTAGCATACAGTTGTTAAGGCATTTTTTATTGATCAATAAGGTCATGAAGAAAGGTGGGTGTCCATCATATTGAACCTAAAGTGATTGGCTTGTAGCATAATAGGAGGGTCCATTGGTCCATCTGACCCTTTGAAAAAATTATGAAACCTTTCTTTGACAGATGGTACCTTGATGACTTCTCTCAAAGGGATGGTCACATGCATCTTGGCTAATGCCCCTTCAAAGTCAAAAGTTAAGTCCACCCTTCTCGGTCTTGGGAGGATTCTTAGGAAGGAGGATGTTCATGTGTGGAGGCCTTGTTTGTGATGCCACAGGACCAGTAGAGACAAGTTGGTTCATTTTCTTTTGTCTAGTATACACTTGGAATTCTTGTTTCTTCAACTTTTCTCTTGATTCTTGGTCACGGTTGTTTATTACCTACATCCTAGACTTCTTGGTTGCTTCTTTCATTCCTTCTTGATGTTCCTCAGGAGAAATATTAAGGAAAATTTGAGGATCCTCGATGGTATGGTCCATTATGTTCACTTGGCCATGGTTTCCTTTGTTGAAAGGACACTCATGCTCCTAGTGTGACTCACTGCATTGCAGGCACCAAGGGTTTTCATCTACTATGTTTGCAGGGGCTAAAGTATTTGGAACCTCTTGATCATTCTTTGGTCTGAAAACTTGGTTCCCCTTCTAGAACTGAACCTTGTAAGGAACCCTAGGGGCTTGTTGTTAAGTCCTTTCTAGGTTGACAATTCTCTAACGGTTTCATTCTCCTGTTTCACGAGGTTATCTAGCCTTATCAGCAGCATGTTGGGGTCTTCCTTACACTCCATCGTTTGAGGAATATTTCCTCTAAACTATTGTAATATCCCAAGGCCGAGCCTCGATTGTAATTATGAATGTAACATGTTTTGTAGGCTGGTGAGCCAAGTATTTATAAGTTGGTAGGCTTATGTGTTTATTAGGCCGAAGAGCCTAGATGTTAAGGCCAGTGGGCCTGATTTTGTATATGTAATTATGCATATTATTATTAATATAACAACATCGCTACATGTAGACTAACCATGAAGAAAGATTTATGGGGGACTAAGCTCCATTGGGTAGGGAAAGGGATGGGGCTCTGAGTCTAGGAAAGAAGGGCTAAGCTTAAAAGCCTAATAGAATAATATGTTATTATTCTAAAAGTTGTAAAGAGGATATTAATTTATCCTAAGTTCCTTTAGGGAGAGGAATGATTTCTAAGTGGGGGGAACATGCTCCTAGAGACCCAAGTGTCATCCAAAACACATGCAGATTTAGGGGGGAGGGTTCTCACCATTTTCAGGATTCGGACGATTCTAACAATTCAAACCATTGGGACCATTCAAACCAGGCTGGCCATCTGTTACCCTGATTGACCAGTGCACCCAACAAGACATAGTAATCTTGGAATGCCATTGTGGAATTCCGGAAACACCCCAAACATCTGCGACAAGCCCGAATTAATACCATCGTTGTACCTATACCTGCGAGTTTCATGCGTATTGTCTTGTCAGTATCGTTGCCCACGTCCATTTTGTGTTTCTTCCATCACCATGCACGTGTGTTGAGGAGCGAAAGTGAAGAAGTAGGTTGTCAGGCCTGTGAGAAACTCTCTCCAGGTGAGAGAGTGTGTTGAGGAAGTGAGCTCTCCTGGAGGAAGTCCAGTAGCAACTACAGAGCTCTAAGAATTCCTTATCCATCNCGTGTGTTGAGGAGCGAAAGTGAAGAAGTAGGTTGTCAGGCCTGTGAGAAACTCTCTCCAGGTGAGAGAGTGTGTTGAGGAAGTGAGCTCTCCTGGAGGAAGTCCAGTAGCAACTACAGAGCTCTAAGAATTCCTTATCCATCCTGTTGTTGAAGCCCTAGAAAGGGAGGTGTAGCAATTGATGGATTGTGTGACAATGAAGGTGTACACTCCTGAGGTGGGACATGCATGTGGGGAATGAGAGTCTATGAGTTGTGGGCGTAAGTGGCTCCTTGGAGGAAATCCTTCTTGTTGTACTGTGCAACTTCATGTTGTCCCTGCCTAGCCTAAAAATCTCTTTCCCGGTGGAGTTTAGTCCCAGCTCAGGGGTGACCCACTGCTAAGAGTGATGAGCAGCG
Organism: Picea sitchensis; assembly: GCA_010110895.2. Lineage (NCBI taxonomy): Eukaryota > Viridiplantae > Streptophyta > Pinopsida > Pinales > Pinaceae > Picea > Picea sitchensis. The sequence continues at coordinate 2,138 of SNQJ01S0115836.1, read as the reverse complement.
TGGTCTAAGTCTGGAAGGTTCGTGGAAGGTCTACACACAGTTGGTGTACTTCAATTAAAAAATAAGTACCATTTCCAAGTTTGGTTAGATGTTGTGTATTTATATATGTTGTTATTTCTGTGATTATTGCATGTATGTTTTTACTGTTATTTATGCATTATGTTGTGTGATATCATAACGTAAATCGTCTGCTAAATATTGGTATGTGTTATTGTCGCTTCCGCAAGAATATGTGGATGTACAGAATGTTTATTTATGGTTAAAATTGCATTAGATATATATGTGGGTATATTAGAGCAGAAAGTAAATATACAGTTGATTAGGTAGCGTTACCCGGTAGGGGTTGATGGTCGGAGACGCTACAAATTGGTATAAGAAGAAAAATATGTTTACTCAATGACGACGCCCGCCCTATGGGTGGTTGGGGACGTCACAAATTGTTATTAGAGACATGGTTTCAACACTGAGCTTGTATGGGCCATGTTAGTGGGAGTTGAAGCAAAAGTTTCGGAAAGGAATTGTTGTCGAAATGGAAAAATATCAGTTAGCAGCGCCCCTGGGTGCCAAGAGAATATCTTGGTCATGTTATGAAGCTTAGGAGGTATAACAGCTTATGGAATGGCAAAAGAGAAAGAAGCCACAACAATCGTTGTGTTGGGCCGCAAGGTTTGAACTTTGGGCGTAATATCTGCGCAGAGGAAGGGCCAACTTTCCAGCCGTCAAATCTAGAAAAAGGTGCATGAGAGTTAACCTGCAAGCCCTTCGGACTTAGCGACTTCGGCGAAGTTTATGTGTTATAGAAAAAGGGGTCGAAGCTCGAAGTTTCGAAGTCCCGAAGTGGATCTATGTCATAGATCCGGGGAGAAGTGCTTGACCATTGGTTTTGGCCGAAGGTAGATCAGAACCGCAGATCAAGGTATTTGGCACTTCGGCACTTCGGGAGAAATTGAGTGCGCTAGAGTGAAAACTCTCGAAGTCCCGAAGTCCAGAGTTCATCTGGACCGTTCATCCAAAGAAACACATGTCGATAGGTTGGCTTGTTCTGGAATTCAGCATTCGGGAGTATCAAGGTGTGATAGACTGAAAACCCCAGAAGTCCGAAGTTCATCCGGACCGTTTATCAAAAGAGACATGTGTAGGCAGATTTTCTTGTTTGGGGATTCGGCATTCGGGAGAAACAAAGAGTGTTATGGAAAAAACTCATGAAGTCTTGAAGTTCGGAGTTCATCCAGACCATTCATTAAAAAAGACGTGTGTCAGAAGATCAGTTCATCAAAGAGTTCGACGTTCGGGAGAAACAAAGTGTGCTAGAGTGAAAAATCTCGAAGTCCTGAAGTTCGGAATTAATCTAGATCGTTCGTCGAAAGAATCGTGTGTCAGAAGATCATCATGTTTGGGAGTTCGTCGTTCGGGAGAATTGGAGTGTGCAAGTGTAAACTCTTCTGAAGCCCGAAGTTTCGAAGTGACGTGGCCTACTAATGTCAGCAGGGATGACGTGGGCACAGGGGATGTGCACCACATGTCAGTGAGTTAAGTGTTGGATTACTGAGAGCGGGGGTGAATCAGTAATAGCGTAATTATAATCATTTTTCTTCAAATGTTATATCAATGTAGAATTATTATCCAATAATGAGCAGTAAGAAATAAACAATCACACACATACACAGTACACCAGTGTTTTGCGTGGAAACCCAAATCGAGAGAAAACCATGGAATGCTTTTTCTTATATGTCTTGAAGAATTACATTCATTGGAAGCACCAAATTCCTTTACTTTCTAACTGCAACTAGAAGAAGGCTCCAACCCCCTAGTTTCTCAAGCTACAACCTAATGGAAGCTCCAACTCCCTAATTCTCTGGCTACAACCAGAAGGAGGCTACAACCCCCAATGTTCTCCAGCTACAACCGGAAGGTGGCTACAACCACTTGTCTTTGCCCCGTCCTACCACCCTGAAGTAGAAGTAGAATTATGGAACCACTGTCACACTATCACTGTGAGATATACCACCGTAAACCTGTACCAATAAATTTGAACCATGCATCAACCATGCATCAACCTATACTTCAACCTGTAATCAACGTGTACCATAAACAAGTGCATCAACCATGCACCAACCTGTAATAAACCTGTACCATAA
>SNQJ01S0115835.1:17344-34775 GCA_010110895.2 Picea sitchensis | reverse complement strand
GAATAGTTGTCTCAAGAGACCTATCTTTATGGTTATTTTGTTTTAGTAAATGCATTTTAAAGTAGATCTGTCTCTATCTTGCATGATATGAGAAACAAACTAGGAACTTGTTTTAAATAACACTGCTTGTCCAGGAATGAGGGCAATTCCTCTTGGACCTTATGATGGACTTATGATTCTGAAACTATATGGGATACAATTTACTTTTTGGCTTTCGTCCTTTTGTAGGCTGTGCAATGTTATTATTGTTTCTCATATAATTTTTGGACCTGTAAATTTATTTGTATTGAACTAGCTTTGGACTCTCCTACATGTATCTTTTCATGTTGTGTTATTCTTTATACAGTTCATTATATTTTGGTTCCTTTAATATCTGTGACTAATTGTCTATCTATACATCTTGAGTTTACATCAAATGTTTAGTCATTGATAATACCATTTGCTGAGGGTTGGAGTTGATTTCGTTTTCAGCTTTTGGACATTTTAAAGTCACATGAGAGAAAATTTATTTGTCTTTCTGTTATCATAGATCTGTTCTGAAATATAAAATATTTCCTTGGGTTATTTAAGGAAATATTGTTCTTTCTTTTTTTCATAGATTTATACTTGATGATAGGTTAAGTGGAGCTTATACAACACAGAAAGACGAATCTTGCTTAGTACAATTGATCAACGTCAGGTTAGTTAGTTTATATTTTATTTGATTTGTTAATTTACGAATGAATAATGATTACATCATTTAAACTTTAATGCCTTGTCCATTATCGTTATAATATTTCTAATTTTATTCAATCATTATTCGTTATTTTTTCATTCATAGTGCAAAAATAGTTCCCTTTATTTTTTGCATCTTATTTTGATTCATTAGTTTAAAACCATCATTTTTACGAGGCTTTATTTAAACCTTGTAATTGTATATATCTATTGTATATTTTACTACTATTTGTTAAGTAATTGTATTAGTGTGTTGATTGATAGGATTATACATTTAGTTAGTTTTACATCTTTTAATTATACTAGAATCCTAGTTGGCTAACAGAGCCATAAAACTCGTAAGGGTAGATAATTCCAAACGACTTGGGTTAAATAAACACCCCTAGTCCGGATATTCCCTTCTCGTTGACGGTGTGTCATAAACGCTCGTCAATAGGTGGATGATTATCCAACCACCAGTCCTTCCTTCATTAATTGATTCCTCTCCTTGGGATCCAGATGAGGCTTATTATCTCAACAAAGGGAATTTGGGTCATTTGAACTAATGAACCCTCTCCACAGTTTCCTCACTCTTTCCTCTAGTGATACCATGGCATACATTCTTTAAGGCTTTACCCCCATAGTTAGTCATTGGAAATCTAAATAACATATTTACATTGTTCCCATGCCATAGCATGGTGATCATAATTAATGATTAATTACAAGTTGGGGCAAACCGGGGTATTACACTGAGCATCATGTCTAGCAATGTCTCTCTTTAATATCATGTTGGAAGGTATTTCCCTCCATGTTTGCATCATGTGACCATCATTATGGCTCCTTCTAGGAGATATTACCCGTGACTTGCCCGGAACAAGAAACAAGAACAACAAAAAGCATCTCCTAGAGGAGATCAATTTATCTTGTGCACAACTATATACAGTGACCCTCCAAATGATACGTCTTCTACTATGACCACCACACATCCATCATATACTCGATGTGATATGCTTAACAACACACATCCATCATATACTCGATGTCATATGACTAACCATGGTGATTTTCTAGTGTTAAATTAGACAAGCACAATTTTCCGCAAGTGGTAATTACTTCCAATGATATACGATATTACTTTAGTAAACTCTAGAACATCACTAAGTAACTCAGAAAAATTCAAATTCTAAGAAACTTTGGCCTCTTCCTTGGATCACTTCCCATGTGTGAGAGAGAAAAAAATATGTGTGTCTATTGTTGTGTCTTTCAAGTGTCTTTTTATAGTAATATTAGATTGATCCAAAAAGACACATCTCTTTGAAAATTAAATAAAATTTTCTTTCTTATAAATAGTTGGAGAATACCTCTGGTAACTACCCAAAGATTATTTTGGTTATAATCCATCCACATAGTATTTGACTTTGTTAAATTGTTCCTCCATATTTCATGCGATTCTTTGCACAAATATAGGTAGAAGTAAATATGCAATACGTTCCTCATATTTAGGTAATTAGACATTTTTACTAGAAATTACTACCCATCGTAATTTATGTAATTCTTTCTATAATTTGGTTAGGAGTTAAAAGTAAAAATGTTGTACATAGAGATTGTAACCCCATAAATTTAACATGTTGGTTGTGGAGCCTGATTATCTTCATGTTTCATAGGTGTTTGTTTTCAGTCATGTTTATACCCCATGAAGACTGTACACCCTGGAACGTGGGGGGGGAGGGGTTGTAGGGGGAGCTTGCCCCCGAAGGAAAAATTGTCTTGTAAATGTATACTGTAATTTGTAGTAAATATGGATTGTTCATTATAAGGTCGCAGATCTGACGATAAAAGTTATGTTGGGGTCTTTTGCCCTATAAGGCAACCCTCTTTTATGAGGGAATTGTATTTCGGTTGTGTATCATTGCGAATATTGTATTATGAGAGAGGAGACTGTGAGAAAGAAGAGGAAGTTACAACGGGTGTGTTGTAGGTTATATCCCTTCATTTTGCTGGATAATAAAAAGGAAGGACCTGGCAATTTCTCTAGTGGACGCAGCACAGACTGGGTGAATTACGTATATCTGTGTCTCTATTGTGGTGTGTATCTTCTGTGTTTTAATTCTGCATTTGTTTTCTTTTATTTCTTTTTGATCCTATTGATCTAACAACTAGTATCAAAGTGAAAGGTAACTTGCAAGAAAAGAGGATTCCTGGTTCGAGTGGGAGAAACGACAGAGGATGGAAAGTTTAGGGTCGAAAAATTTAACGGCCAAAACTAGCAGTTATGGAAGATGCATATGGAAGATTATTTATATCAGAAGGATCTATTCCTACCATTGGGTGGAATATCAAAAAAGCCGACAACCATGAAGGACGAAGAATGGGAGGTTCTTAACAGAAAGGCACTAGGAACAATACGACTAAGCCTGGCAGCGTCTGTGGCTTTCAATATTTCAAAAGAAAATACAATGAAGGAGTTGATGGATGCATTGGATAAACTGTATGAAAAACCCTCAGCATCCAATAATGTATTTCCAATGAAGAGATTATTTAATATGAAGATGTCAAAAGGTGGGTCTGTTGTAGATCATTTAAATGAATTTAATACGGTTACTAATGAGCTAAGTTTTGTAAAAGTGAACTTTGATGATGAGGTAAGGGCTCTTCTAATCTTGTGCTCATTGCCATAAAGATAGAACGACTTGTTCATGGTTGTAATTAACTCTATCTCTGGTTCAAACACTTTAAAATTTGATGTTTTTGTTAGTGTTATCCTTAGCGAGGAAATGCGACGGAAAAGCACAGGTGAGACATTAGGTAATGCGTTAAATAGGGAGAACAGGGAAGACAAAAGGATAGAGGAAAGGGCTCAGGGAGCTGCTGGAATTCTAGGAAGGGCAGATCCAAATACAGACTGGGAAAGATAGAGTGCTGGAATTGTAGGAACAAAGGACATATAAATAAAGACTGTAAAGCTCCAAAGAAACAAAGAGATGGGCAACGTGAGAAAAATTAGGAAGCAAATTGTTGGCACAGGGGCAGACCCAGGGTTCAATGCTACAACAACGCACCAACAAAACCCTAACTACTAGCCCTTTCGGCAACACCTGCGAAGCAGATGAAGTCTCACCCGAGGTAGAGGCAGGGGTGGTTGCAGGACTCCAGTGTCTAAAACCTTAGCTGGGACACAGATATGTGATTGTAACACCTTGAAAAAGCACTTAGCAATATAGTTCATCAATGTTTAACCAATATCTACTTCGCAGGTAAAACCCTAATTACAGAGCATCGTAGTATTCAACCATATCTAACATCTAGCAGCACTTAGCATGACGAAACATATAAGATATAGTAGATTCAAGCACTAAGCACATTCAGAGAGGTCAGATCCAACATTTACTCTCACTATTAAGCACAAAGCAACAATAGATCTATTTATCATTCATCTATATCAAAGCACTAAGCAAGTAAATACATAAGCACATTAATGCATCACACCAAGAATTCACAACACAGGATGTACGTGGCTCACCCCCACCTTGGGGCTACGTCCACCAACTCTTCATCTTCTTTATTAACTTTCTTCAATCTTCTTACATGCACAAAGCCTTCAGATCAACTTCGCAGAGGGCAAGAGATTTGCGCACTGTTCGCTAGATCCTCCTTCCCCAAGCTAGATTACAGCACAAATCCTACATACAGTCTCTTCAGTCACTTGCACTTAGCTCTGCAAGTCTCACACAACATGCACAAAGCCATTATAGTCACCACTTGCACTTAGCAATTAACACTTAGCTCTTAGCACAACGACCTACTAGGTCTACTTCTTACATCACTAAGCTATTTATTTATACATTACAAAATCGGTCCTAAACATGGGTAAACCCATGGGCTGACATTCCATACCCGTTACATAATCCCCAAAAAGCCAAAAATCCCTAAAAGGGGGCTGAGATCCTGCGATCTCCACTTCGTCTTGCGCTCTGCCTCCGACAGCCTGTTGAAGTCCCAAAAATAGGTCCAACATGACCAAGGATCCTCAAAACTTGGTCAAGGGCCAATAGGCCCCCAACACTCACCTGTGACTCATCCCAAGTCACTATGATCTGGATAATTCTGCGTGATATTCCTCTAGCTTGGCTCGAGCTGCTTCGACTTGTTGCTGTGCCACGACCTCCTGTTTAGCGAACTCTTGGATAACAACTTCATTGACAGGTCCCTCTAGGCGTTGTTCTGCTGCAGTGACAACTTGCTCAAGTTCTACTCCTTGGACTTCGATCTCCGTGAATAGCTGACAAGCCTCATCCTGTATAGGTTGGAGCCTTTGAGTTACTTCCATGNGATCGCTTCATTCTTTCAACAACTGACAGAGGCTTCAACTGTGCCTATATTATTTCTGCTTGATACTTTGCCTCTTGGAGCTATGACTCCAGTGTATTCAGTTTGGGATTCTCAGTGAGTCACTCATATGTCTGGGCACTATGATCACTCAGTTGCTTGCATTCCATGGCAAGGGTATTTATTCTCTATACTGTGCTTTGAGCAGTTGCATCTCTTTGATCTCTCACATCCTACGGAGTGTCGGGCACTTCGCGGAGCTCTAAGTTTTCTATTCTTTACTGTAGCTATTGGATAGCTTCCACGATGTGCTCTACTTGATGCTCGACTCAGTCTTCTACCTTTGGCTCTAAGCCCATCACAGAGCGGAGTGATTTATGGACTGCTTCTTTCACTCCGAGCTGCTCTACGAGCAACTGTTCCTTTTCTTGTTGAATCTATGCTTTCTCCTTTTCAAACTTCATCTGAGGAGAAACCTTATCTTACTCTGCAAGTTGGTGTTGTTCTACGAGTACTTCTTTCACTTTCTTCAAGGTCTGGGAATTGGGTTGGCTCATTTCCCAACTTTGGTTCTCATGATGGCAGGGGTGCAGTGGACACTGCGCAACTGGATTGAAAGGCCTGTTGTACCCCTCAAAGTTCGACCTCGATTCTGTCATACATCTCCTCCTGCTTGGCTTCTTGTTTCTGCAAGATTTCCTGTGAGGCGTCGTTTATAGCTGTGATGATGAAGTCAAAGTCATCGACAATGAGCACAGTTTTCATCTTAGTCACGGTGGCTCTGGATTTCTTTAGGGAAGAGGGTTTCGGGGGAGAAACCTTCCTCTTCTTCAAAGGATCGACCTCATCTCTAGGCGGTGTTACTTCGCCTTGCTTCTACTCATCTTCTTTGCCATTGATATCTTCTACCTCGTCATCACCCCCTCGGCCAGGTGATGTTGAAGCAGTCTTTTCTGAGGCGCTACTTAAGTCTTGGAGTTCTTCGATTTTCTTCCTTCTGCTAGTTCCGGGTGTGTCATGTTCTATGTGAGAGGCCTCTGGGCTATCAAGTTCAGGATCATACATCTCTACAAGGTCACTGGGGATAAGGAAGTTAGATGACCATTCCTCAGTTATCTCCTCGAGGTCCTCTTCTGTGAGCTTGTAGTATGACTGAAGCTCCTCCTTATGTTTGTCTGCTTGCGCAGTAATATAGATGAAGTGTCAATATGCGCAGAGCTTCATGAGGGGTCGGAAGTGATGTAGGGTGTTCGGCGTCATGCGAGTTTTGACTTTGATATCCCTCTTCAGTTGGAGGTAGTATGTGTGAAAGACAATGTTTGACTGCCACTTTTTCCCCATATCGCTCGAGTACCAGAGCATGGTGAACTTCGCAGCAAGAGGCTCAAATGTCTCAATGTCTGGGAAGGTTGCACCTTCCGGCATATTCCAAGAACAAGAACGATAAGGATCAGGAGCCATATAGAGTGGAACTCATATCCCTGATCCTGTGCTTCACGACAGTCTAAGTCTAGTTGATTAACTAGGTACTTCACCCAGTTCATCTATACGCATTTCCCCGCGAGGTCAACGACAAAGCCTGTGACTTGTGTGGGTCTGTTCTTCCTTACTAACTTCCCTACAATTAGCTGACATGCTAGGCGCACTACGCCATTCTAGATGGAGGCTACCTTGTAGTCTCGCGTCCCCTTCTCCACATCGTCGTATGTATCCTTGATCTTCTGTGCTAACGCGCGATCTTTGGCTTTCCCTGGATAGAAATCTTGTGGGTCAGGTCCTTGCATACTCAATCCAGTGATCCTATGGATCAACATCAGATCGACTATGATACAATGGTCTAGCCATAAGTAGCCACCATGGTAACATGAAAGTAGGAGCTTGACACAAGCGTTAACTTCCTGGTGCCTTCCAAAGTTTGGGATTTTCATTATGTTCAACAGGGTGGACTGTGCGAGGTTCATCGTCCACGACTGGGGGATTATTTTTTAGTTCTTCCCCTTCGTTTTGGTCAAGTATTTATATGGGGCGAGTGTACTATGGTTCTTGCGGTCCCCTAAGTTGAAGTCGTTGAACTTCAACATTGCGATCTTGTCCTGCTGCGCTCAAACTGCGTGTATCTCCTTCAGGAGGTATGCAGTAACCATGGTATACTCAAAATCTCTCGGTACACTATCATGACTCACCACATCGGCTAGAGGAAGGATGTAGTCAGGCAGTATGGTCGATATTAGCTTTGCATTTGCTAGGTCGTCTTTGTGCTTGGTTCTCTTTTCCATTGCTGGTCGGGATGGTCTGGATCCGTGAGCAGTTGATGGAGAGGCTTGTACTCCTCTCGTCGACGACGCTTGTATACCCTCAGACATTACTCTTTCAGTCATGAGGTCGATGAGTATCTCCTTCATAGACTCTTCGACTGCGCTAAGTTCTTCAGACATACACGCTCGTGGTTTCCTATCTCGGGTTTGAAGAATAACTACTCAATACAACGGGATAGATAACGATATCTTGATGATCACTGCAAGAAACCAACAAATCTCTGAGCTCAGATAATCACAGTTGGAAAAAGTGTTCTCGGTGCAAGGTTCGACAGAATAAGTAGATAACTAGGCAACGATTCTTTCCAACGGGTGAGTAGCCCTCATTAATTTAGTTCTGTCTGTTACGGCGCTGTCCCAACAGTCTAGTGGCGAGCCTTCTGACCATAAATGCCCTTCTACCCATTCGGGGTATTGGTCTAACGGTTATACTGTTCCCAACAGCTATATTGCTTCGCCATGGCGAAGTGCCATGTGACGTTGTTCTGATATCCCGATGAAGTGACAGTTTTGCAAATTTTCCTTCTGCGAAGTTCCCTCTGGAACCTTTTGTACCTTCTTGATCTTTGATCTCTTCTTGCTTAATTTTCTAGCCTGCTTTCCAGTGAGCTTCGTCTCAGTATTCCTCTTTCCATTCTGACTGTTATCTTCTCTTGGCATAGTAACTTCGCGCTGTTGAGATTCTTTCCTAGGATTCAAGGGGAATACTTCTTCTAGGGTAGGTGCTTCAGTCTTCTGTGAGTCTTCTTGTGTTCTTCCAATGTCAACATCCAAGTCTCTGGTTTTAAATAGCTTCAATCTATTCTCCTATTCTGCAATCAAGTGTGCGATCTTCCTGGTCATGAAATCTTTTAATTATTGTTTCTTCTACTCTGAGACTTCTTCTTCTTTCCTTCTAGCCCGATCCCTCTCAATCCAAGGTTTTCCTAGTAATATAGAAAATGGGGCGTTGTTCTCAATAAATTTAACAACTTCAAATTCTTCCTCTGTCAAAGTTCCATGAGCTCTCATAGATATTTGAGTGAACTTTCCACATAGGTTTATCAACTTTCCTTTAAATAATCCTATTCCCCCCAATGAAGGAATCATAGCAGGCTTTCCTAAGGTTTCCCAAGTTCTTTCTGTCATAATATTCACCTATGTTTCTTCATCCAAAGCACAATCTATGTCGAAGTCTCCCATTCTTGCTTCTATGCACTCTTTTTCTTTGAAGATCTCTAATAAGTTGATATTTCGATGGTCATTCAGGGTTTCTTTCATTTGCAACAATACAGTGTCTGATTCTTTCTGGGGTTCTGCCATGGTCTTAGTGTCTTGACCTTTCTTAGGGTATTCTTGGCTCATATTCATTCTTTCAACCTTAGCAATCATTATAGGGCAATCCAGAACTTCATGGTCCATGGCTTTACAACAAAGACAACTAGGTATTCTACCAGGGCATTCCTTAGAAATATGTCTCGGTCTTTTGCAACTGTAACAAAGAGTTGATCATCTATTTCTTTTAAATGATCCCCAACCCTTCCTATACTGTGCACTAGAATCATAGTAGCTAACTTGCAAAAAATTCTTTCTAGGATCATGCATCCATTTGTTAGTCCAAACATTCTTTCTATGCATAGATATAACATATCTTTCATTATTTCTATCAGATCTACTCATATCAAACCTCTTTTCTTCTAGTTGTGTCCTAAGGCCATGACAAAATTTATCAAATATACCTAGATCCATACTTTTGAAATAAAAATTTCCACTAATCTTACTTTCAACAGAGGACAAAGCTTACAAATCTAAAAAATTTCACTATTCTTACCTCTATCAGAGCACAAAGTGTTTATATCTTACCTCTTTTCTTCAGATCAGACTTATTTTCTTAGCACAGAGATTCACATATCGAGTAGAATACTGCGCACTAGGGTGACAGATCTACGCACAGAGCTTTCACAATTTCAGGTCAGATCTTCGCACAAGGCTTCTCTTTCTTTAGTTCCCAGCAATCACAGTTTCAATCCCGGCAACAGAACCATTTGTTATCACAGGGGCAGACCCAGGGTTCAACGCTACAAAAGTGCACCAACAAAACCCTAACTACCAGCCCTTTCGACAACACCTACGAAGCAGATGAAGTCTCACACGAGGTAGAGGCAGGGGTGGTTGCAGGACTCCAGTGTCTGCAACCTTAGCTGGGACACAGATCTGTGATTGTAACACCTTGACAAAGCACTTATCAATATATTTCATTAATGTTTAATTACAAAGCATCGTAGTATTCAACCATATCTAGCATCTCCCAACACTTAGCATGATGAAACAGATCAGATCTAGCAGATTCAAGCACTAAGCACTAAGCGCAGGTCAGATCCAACATTTACTCTCATTATTAAGCACAAAGCAACAATAGATATACCTATCATTCATTTATATCAAAGCACTAAGCAAGTAAATACATAAGCATATTAATGCATCACACAAAGCATTCACAACACATGATGTACGTGGTTCACCCCCACCATGCGGATACGTCCACCAACTCTGTCTTCTTTATTAGCTTTCTTCAATCTTCTTACATGCAAAGAGCCTTCAGATCAACTTCGCAGAGGACAGGAGATGTGCACACTCTTCACTAGATCCTCCTTCCCCAAGCCATATTACAACACAAAGCCTACATACAGTCTCTTTAGTCACTTTCACTTAGCTCTACAAGTCTCACAAAACATGCACAAAGCCATTACAGTCACCACTTGCACTTAGAAATTAACACTTAACACTTAGCATTTAGCACACCGACCTACTAGGTCTACTTCTTACATCACCTAGCTACTTAATTATACATTACAAAATCGGGCCTAAACATGGGTAAACCCATTGGCCAACATCCCATACCCGTTATGTTGTTCCAGAGTTTATACTTAAGGCTTTAAAGTGTAAAGTCTAGGCATCTGAAAAAGTAAAGAGGGTTTAAAAAATATAAAGAGAAAAACAGTTCTTTAGGACATAAGCTATGGTTGATTTATGAGTTGTCTTTGTCTAGCTTCCAATTGTTTATGGATACTTATGTCCTGTTCAATGGCTGCCCACGAACGTTCAAATTCAACCCGGGTGGTGGCTGTCTCTAGGATAGTATTAAACAAGGTTAACATGATGTTGGTTTGATCTGTTAGGTAGGGTGCTATATTAGGCTGTCTTGCAACATGTACAGTCATGGAGGAAAGGAAGTTTTAAAGATCTATTGATTTTAGATTTGTTGTTTCTATTTTAGATTACAATGAGAAAAATTCCCAACTTGAATTAATAGTATAACAATTTTAAAGGTCGTTTTCTGTATCTGAGTTAAATTGAAAATAATGCATGAAATGAAAGAAAACATAAAGTGTTGAACAATCTGAGGCATCAACCAGGGATGAATCTCACTTTGTGACAGAAGAAGAAAATAGACAAGAAAAATTTAATGAACCATAAGATATGGTAATCTAAGTAATTCACGGGTCTTGTATCTGCTAATAGCAAACACAGAGGAAAATCTGTAGATAATCAGATGACTAAAATAAAAAATAACCACAGTAGATGTTGTACTAAGTTGTAGTTGAACATTCATCAAAGATATATAAAAAATGATGTTGAATATGAAGTAACAACGGAACACATAACTCAGGCTTGGCGGAATATGGAATCTTCGATTTGCATTTGTATTAATTCTTGCAAAGGAAAAAATTTATCTGCTACAATTGGCCAAAGAAAAAGCCTGCTCTAAGTCTTTTGAAATTATATTTATATAAAGGTTCTCAACCCTAGAAGGTTGGAACTCTCCTTACTCCTAGATATTTAACGGTTACAAAAATAAAGACTTGAATTGTTCCATTGGTTTCTTTCCTATTTTCTTACATACATCGGTATAACGGGCAACATGTATCGTTTCATCATTTCTTTGAAGTACTTGCTTCGCTTGGCTCAAAACACTCGACACACCTCCTTATAAATTGTGCTAATATTTGCGAAGGCTCTGACGCATCTTTCACTTCAAACAGATACAACTTCTTTTGAATTTTTGGCAACCTGTCCTCAATCCTTTTATCCTCAAAGTTTACTGATTGTAACTATAAGTTTGGCTTCACTAACCATTTGTCCATTTGTGCAACATCGACCTGTATCAACTGTGAAATTTCAACTTGAGCTTCATGTAAGCTTTCTTTTAGGTTCAGTTGATGTCTTATAACATTGATCTATCCAAGTAGTCTAGGTCAGTCGCTCTTTCCAATGTCTAGCAATTTTTTATCTAACAAATCAAAAGTATCTTCACATTCTTCCTTTATCTCTTTGGCCATTTTCCTACTTTTAGATATATTGGTGTCCCATACCTTCATCATGACATTGCCTCTGATTTGTTCAGTGATAGTTAATTTAGGAGTTACTGGTACCTCCTCTTTAGCCGAAAATACGACTGACTTTTGGAAAGCGGCCCGAGCTGCTATAGCCTCTTTTTCTTTGAAAACAATGTTCTCCAATGATTGACTTACATCCTGAAAATGGTTTTGAATGATCTCTACTTTAGAAAACAGGTTTTGTTGTTCTGCCTCTAGCTTCTGGTGCACTTCCAGTGCCTGGGCTTGGAATATTGTTATATTTACCACCTGGCTTTCAGTAGAACTCAATTTATCTTGCAACTGCTTTGCTAATTCCTCTTGCTTGATGACTTGCCCTTGACTATCTTGCATCTTCTTATACATCTCATCTAAACTAGACTTGAGTAGTTGAATCTCCTGTTTGTCAACAGCTTTGGCTTGTTCAAGTCCTTTATTTATCTCATCTCTAATATTTTTCTCTGTGTTCCTTTTTTGGCTTTGCAGCTGGGATATCATTTGATTCCTTTACTTAAGCCTTGCTTTCAAGTTATCAACTGAAAACAAATTGGTCGTTGCGAAAGCTTCTAAAGAGCCTACTACCTCTGTAGCAAAATCCTCGTCCTCTAGATTTTGTCCATCAACAAGTACCATGTGCGTTTTTACCATTGTACCTTCCTTCAGGTGCATTTCTTGTTTCACTACAACTTTCCTTTTCCTACTGAAAAAGAAGTCCGAGGAAGGTATTTCTTCAATAGAGATTGGGGTAAGCTCGCTTATATACATAATTTCAAGATGGGGAGTCCCAAAGGTTGACTGTAAAGGAGTCAATGCTGTAATAGGGCTGCCTNCCTTTTCCTACTGAAAAAGAAGTCCGAGGAAGGTATTTCTTCAATAGAGATTGGGGTAAGCTCGCTTATATACATAATTTCAAGATGGGGAGTCCCAAAGGTTGACTGTAAAGGAGTCAATGCTGTAATAGGGCTGCCTAACTTTGTGAGTTGTATTTCTTCTGTTGTTTTGGGAATATCGACAAGAATAGTCGTCGATGAAGGAGGAATCATTTGATTTGGTTTTAAAGGCATCTTAGATTTGGAATCTGTTTCAGACCCTGGATGCTCTGTCTGCGAAGTTTTTGATCTTTGTGCAGGCACTTCAGAATTCTTTGGGTTTTCCTCTGTAGTCCTTCTATCCAAAGACTTTAGTTCAAAACCTGGAGGTATACTTTCTTGTTTTGAAGGAGGGTTTGTCGATTCTCCCTGAAGTATCTTGGGCAACCTAGCTCGTCTATGTTTCTGAAAAGGAGGAAAGTTGGCATGTAGGTCAGGGGGTAACGCCTGGACTCTGTCTAATATCTCCTCATAGGCTCTGGCTCCTTTAAATATGTCGTCACAGGGGGAGTCATCATGCTCATACGTTTTCATACTGCAACGAGCTAGATGATTTCCCACATTTTGATATGGATCATTCCTTCTAAGTTCAACATCTACCAGTTTAATGTCTTCAAGTGCTGTAGCTTCTACCATGGAATGGCCAAAATTTAGCAATGAAACCTTCCCAATCTGTACAGGAAAAGCTAGCCAGAATTTCTTTTGGATTGCTTTTAACTCTTTGCCAATGCCTCCTATTATTATTTGATAAACTACTTCTTTGCACACCAGTCTGTCAAGGAGAAATTTTCGGAGAGCTTGAGGGGGAATTGAGCATCCGAAGACTCTGACATAAGAGAAATTATCTTCAATAAACCAATCTACAACTGTTTTGAGGTTTCCCATGATTTTCTCTGAAATCCGAGGGGGTTGATAGCCATACAATATTTTGTGCAAAGGAATCACTACATAGTGATAGATTTCATAAAAGAAATCTTTTTCTTTTTCTTCCCATAGTTTAGAGTGATAGAAATGGATGGGTTCAACACAAGTTGGATTCCAGTTCCAATTCATCAATGGGAAAGGGGTCATATAGAAGATAGCGTCCATGACATACACTGCCATATAAAAAGACGTTGGTTGGCCTTTTGACTTTTCCATTTGGTACTCAACAATCTCCTTGGTTAGGTTATCTGATAGAATCTTACCCCAATTCAAAGTGTAACCCTCGGCTACCTCATGTATAATTGGCACCCATTCCGCAGGGAAATGGGTAGGGATTTTCCTCCCAAATAGTCTACATAACGTCATTGCTATATAAATTATCTATTCATTTAGCGATGTTGTGGCATAAACGCTATGGGTATCATCTCTAAAATTTGGTGGAATTCCCCACCATCCTTTGATTATATCCGGATAAGTTTGGTCAAATTCTATACACTCCTTTCGTTGAAACTCTTTTATGAATTCAACATTATAACTATATTTAGAAACATGGGATAGATTATACATTACTTGAATGTGTTCTGGCCTAAAAGAGTCAATAATGACCTTTTGATGATTCAAAATTCTCTTGGTTTGCACATCTGTGTTCATCGGAGCCCAGTTTATCATGTCATTGTATGGTATGAGACTCGGTCATGTAGCTATTTTATGGAGCTCGACCTCTGCTATATCTCTGAGTTTATTTTCAGTCTTATCAGTCCTTTCGTTTCCAAAATCGTCTGGGCAATTCCTAACCTCATGCTCCAAGATTTCAAAAATCTGCATCCAGGACCTGACCGAATCTACAACATGTGGTGTTGTATCAGATAGAACATCCAAGTTCGGATTTGAGCTTTCATCGACGTCATCACTCTTTTTTTTGTGTTTTCTTGGGTGCCATGATACCTGTGATAAAGAACGAGTAGTTGTTACATAAATGAAGGCGTAATCTTTCTTAGATATACTTGCTAATTTGCTGAAAGTGAGAAAGAAATTTGAATTTGGAAACCTTTATTCGCCTTTAGCCTGCCTTAATTAGACTGTGCTTTCTACGGTCGATAAATTCATTTGCCTTAATTTGGAGAGTAGGTCTGGAGATACGTGTCTTACACTATGAGATATTTCATTAATCTATAATAAATGCTGCCAAATGTCGGCAATTTAATACCGGGAGTTTGGATGAAAAATCATTGAAGAATCCTGAAATGTGAGAGTGTGAAAAACCAATTTACATCATTAATTTTTTGTTTAAATGTTAAAATAATCACGTTTAAGCGTTTAATACTTTTTGGGACCTCATGCTTGAGGATTTTTTGGTTGTGATGAATAATAATTCTCCGGTTCCCAGAAATGCGACTAGTTAATGATATATTAAGTATGTTTAAACTTTTAATTAATCGCGTTTTAAATGGGATTTCATGACTTACACACCGGGATTCTGAGTTGTTGTTTGAGGTGAGATTTCCGAAAACGAAATTACGATAAGCTTTGAATTACCATTTAACGTTCTTAATCATTCTTATTAACTTGATTTAATTCCTTTAAATTAAGCTTTCGTGAATTTACGTATCGGGAATTCGATAGCATTCAATGTAAGAAATCTCGAATTGCTAAATTGCGATGGGATTTATTAACTGCTAAGCATGTTTTAACTCAAAATAAGATGCGATTAGACCATAAGCTTTCGGGGTTTCGGGTATCGTGACTTCGACGTTTGCAATGTGTGTAAACTCTCGAATCACGAAATCGCGATGAGGAGTATTAACATTAAACCTTCTTAAATTTTAATAAATGTGTCTTAGATTTTGACAGTTTCATGAATCCAGGAATTGGGGCTTTGAGGGGGCTCAATCTTGACCCTTTGTATTTCGTGAAATGTCGACTCCCAAAATTTCAAAGTAAGTCTTCATTAAAATTGATTTGTTGATAAAAAGGTGGCTCCATAATAAACTTTTAGATAAAAGAAACTTCTCTTTAGTCTCAAGTTTAGAAAAATATGCATGTTTCAACATAGGCTCCATCTAGGGATCTCGTCTCCTTGCGGGACGAGAAGAACATGCAGACCGAGTGCCTTTAATTGGGTAAATGGAGTCATTATTTGCAGTTTTGTGAAACACATTTTGGAGAAAGTACAAAACAAGACTTCAAGATTTCATCTTCAACTTTGAAAACTCTCAAAAATATGACATTCAGTGATTTCGAGTTAGGTTTATAATAGTTTTCCTTTCCTAAAACTGACCTCAGATTTGTATAAAGTAATCAAAACAACCTTAATCATTCTACCAAGTTTTATTTGATTTTGTTCACATCAAGGGGAAGTATTTTCAATACTTTCAGTTAGGGAATCCCATAAGGTTAGAATGTATATCTAGTCGAAAAGAGAAATAGTTACCAGAGCATCTTATAATTCATGTATGATAGCCTATCACATATGTAGACATTGCTTCACTGCCAGCGAGCCTGTTTAGTAACCCGGTGAAGTTATCATATTTTCCATATTGAATTTCCTTTCACCACTTCAATTAGTTATTTTTAGCATTTAAATGCTGAGATGAGGGCAATCATATAATGGATTTCCTTTCATCATCTCTCTTGGACTAGATGGGGGCAATCATTTAATGAATTTCCTTTCACCATCTGTCTTGTTTCAAAATATGAAGTGGGGGCAATCAATCGGTATGTAATATACTCAGGAAAACATTTGTTTACATTTTAACAACAGAAGTCTGTCAACTCACTTTAATTTTTCTCTGGACTAATCCTCTCCTGACCTTCAAACATCTTTGCCTTCAGGAAGATTTCAAGGGGAGTTCTTATTATATTTTTCTTTCCTTGAGCAAAAACCAATCATTTTTATCCTTTTAGAATGATTAAGAGAATTAGGATTATCCTAGACATACTTCTGGTTCATCTAAATTCAAAGGAACTATTAGATCTCTGCCTATTCTCGTTTTGAAAGTTAGTTTATGAGTTTCCAAAGTTTAGGTGAGACCTTTCTCCTCTATGAGAATTATGTGAAGACATCAAGGATTAGGTGAAGAAAAAGATGGAAAGTAAATAGGGGAAAAAACAAGAGGCTTCAGATATTCGGTGATAGATACAATCACTCTTTACTAGCTTCTCACTCAACCTTTGAAACTTTTCCTCAAATTATTTTATTGCTTATTTTTCATATAGTTATTTATTTATTTTTTTAAGTAGAGAAAAAATTTAAAAATTTAAAAAGTTGTTTTTTATTTTTATTTTTCAGATTAGAAATTTAGTGATGACATTAGCAACCCTGAAATTACTGTCTTACATTAACATCTTCTAGGACATTTTAACTTGAGCTTTTAAGACAAAAAATCATACATTGGTAATTGTTTATTCTTCTAGTTGAATAGACAGTTAGTTTATTACCTTTTTTTGAGAGACATTTAACGTGAGTATTCATGTATGTCACCTTTTGATATTTCTAGTCTCTTGGCTTATCAGCAAGTCTCCTGCAGTAAGATAATCATGATAGCTGTCAGGAATTCTAGTAGATTATAAACCTTCTATTGCAGTTTTTTACCTATTTTGTATATATTATTTTTGTTTTAAAAAAAAACTTTTATATTTATAGTAAAAATAAAGACTTACCGAAAGAAAGGTAACAATGAACAAAATATGAAAACAAACCGGTATGTACAATCAGAGTTCAGAAACATATTACTGCATCAAGAGCTTAAGGTATCGTCCGTTAACAGGGGTAGTAAGAATCTTTCCGTCGAGGTTTTCCAGTAAAAATGCATTCTTTCCCTCGGAGGCTGCAATTTTGAATGGTCTGCACCGGATCTGATCAAACTTACCATGTTTCCCAACATCCTCTTTTTTGGCTTCCCATTTTAGAACCAAATCAGTAGGGAGAAATTCCCTATCTTTACTTTTC
>SNQJ01S0115835.1:0-11524 GCA_010110895.2 Picea sitchensis | reverse complement strand
GTTATGTTAGTTTTTTTTTCCCTAGAAGGCAACCCTCTTTTATGAGAGAATTGAATTTCGGTTGTGTATCATTGCGAATATTGTATTCTGAGAGAGGATGCTGTGAGAGAAAGAAGAGGAAGTTACAACGGGTGTGTTGTAGGTTGTATCCCTTCATTTTGTTGGATAATAAAAAGGAAGGACCTGACAATTTCTCTAGTGGATGTAGTCCACGCTGGGTGAACCACGTATATCTGTGTCTCTATTGTATTGTGTATCTTTTGTGCCTTATTTCCGCATTTGTTTTATTTTATTGCTCCGTGATCTTGTTTATCTAACATAACACTCCCAACATTTTACTCTACTCTCATTTTCCTGGGCCCTCCTGTGAAGGAGTCAAGCAAAGTCTCGCTCTGATGCCATGTTGTTTTTCTTCATATGAGATATGATCGATATATTATTACAATGATGAGTGTTCCATATATAGAGAACATATGGTGACCATCCATGAAAGGATGCATCCCTTGGATAATCAATAACTATTTATTATTATCATTTACATATTATATATAATATTTAATAATCAATAATTATATTATTAATTATTAATCTAAGAGAATGTTTTCCAGATTTTTTCCAAACATCAACAAGCCTAAGGTGCTCCTCATGCTCTTCATTGGTCTTAGAATAAATCAGGATATCATCAATAAAAATCAAGACAAACTTGTCCAAGTAATTACTAAGAGTATTGTTCACTAGGAACATAAATGTAGTTGGTACATTAGTAAGCCCAAAGGGCACCACTACAAACTCGTAGTGCCCATACCTTGTCCTGAATGCTTTTTTATAAATATCCTCATCCCTAATCTTGACTTGATGATATTAAGAACTCAAATCTATCTTAGAGAACACCCTAGCCCCTCTAAGTTGATAAAAAAGGTCATTGATCATGGGAAGTGGATATTTCTTCTTGTTGGTCATATTGTTCAACTATTTATAATCAATGCATAACTTGAGGGTACCATCCTTCTTCTTGACAAACAATGTTGGTGCTCCCCACAGGGACACACTAGGTCTAATATATCATTTGTCTAACATCTCTTTCAATTGCATTTTTAGCTCTACCAACTTCATTGTGCTTATCCTATATGGTACCTTAGACACCGACACTGCTCCTAACATAATCTCTATAGAAAAATTAATATCTCTTTTTGGAGGCAGTCCTAGTATTTCCTCCGGAAACACATCTCTATAATCATATAGCACTGGATGATCTTCAATTTTCAAGTTGTTATTTTTTGTTGAATCTAGCACATGCATGACATATAATGGACATCCCTTTCTGGAATTTTTTTTTAGTTGTAATGTTGATATTTGTCTTATTGATATAGGTTTTTGGATGCCCTGTAAGACTCTCTTATTTCCTTTATCATATTCACACTCCAAGGTCTTGTTAAAACAATCCAATTTAACTTTATGAGCTTCCAATCAATCCATACCTACCAACATGTCATATGACCCCACAGGTAGTATATTCAATGCTTCTTGGGTGTCCAATCCATTCATTTCAAATTGGCATGCTTCTATTACTTTGGTCACATTTATCTTGGTTTGTGTAGCTAGTTGAAACAACCATGACTTTGGGTGCCTTGTTTTTTGTGAAACACATGCCTCAACAACTTGTGGTGCAATATAACTAAGGTTAAAACTAAGGTCAATCAAAATTGAAACAATTCGGTCAACAATTATACCTTCCATCTCCACCACTTATGCTTGGTGGTCTGCTTGTCAATACTCGACAACTGCATATCTCTGAGGTATTTTTCTTGCTACATTATCAAGAATAGTAGCCTCTTGGACATTATAAATCCTCCTATTATCATTTTCCCTCGAGGACAATCCCTTAACAAGGGTTATTCTCCATAGCCCTAACATTTTAGTGATCCTTTTTTCTACTTTTCTATATTTTCCTTTGTGGTGTTTTTGGTCTATTCCCATTGAGGGTGGGGAAATTTTGCTAATGCATCTTTTTAATTGAATAACTAGACTAGGCACTCTTTCCCAAATTCTTATACCATGATGACTTAAATCCTTTCTTTTTAATCCTTACCCTGTCCTTCCTTTTCTAGTCCCAGCGAGGCTCCTACCAACGTTTTGATTGCTCATAGAAATACTTGGATTTTCGAATGGTGTCATCAAGTGTCTTAGGCTCATTGAATTAAATTATGTCCCAAAAGGAATGTGGCAATACACCAACAAAGCATTGTATATTTACCTTCTCATCTTTGATGTATGGGACATACCTCAACAGTTCTATGACCTTTTTGACATATTCCTC
Source organism: Picea sitchensis (assembly GCA_010110895.2). Classification (NCBI taxonomy): domain Eukaryota; kingdom Viridiplantae; phylum Streptophyta; class Pinopsida; order Pinales; family Pinaceae; genus Picea; species Picea sitchensis. The sequence goes on along the minus strand of SNQJ01S0115835.1, from coordinate 9,207 downwards.
CATTGTGAGTTGCCCCAAATTGTGCTTATGGAATTCCATGATCTTACCATCATAGTGTCTCTTTGACATATATGCCTTCCTAAATACTTCTCAAACTGCTTCTAGACTTGATTCTTTTCATTGATCCCTTTTACATTTTGAGGTCTTCACACCAAATGGAATACCCTCCAATTAAGTTAAAGGGGACAACTCTTGCCTTCATGTTTCTTGAGTGGTTGTGTACTCATAAATTTTTCTTCAATCCTAGCATCCACGCCTCTGCTTCCTCACCCTTCTTGATTTCTCCATCAAATGTGAGTGGTTTTACCTTATTGAATTCCTCGATTAGGGAATTCCTGGAGTATTTCTTTGTATTTTTCTTATGAGTACTTGAACCCGTCTCATTGTTAGATAGTCTCTTAGTAGTAGTGGTCTTCTCCCTAGAGAAATACGTGGAAAAGTTCTTTCTAGATGGGTCATTATTGACATCCCTGTGCCTTTTCCTTGAGGAACGTTTCCCTGTGTTGTTGAGTGTTGGCCCATGCTTTTGAACTTCTAATGGGCTTCACAAATTCCCGAAATGATATCTCCCTACATTGCTGGGAGTTGGGGATTGCTACAAATGCTTTTGTATTTCAGACAGACTTTGTAGCAATATTGCATTTAATTCTTTCTATTTCTCTTGGGCTCTAATAAGCTTCTCATTATCATCCATGTAGCTCCGAAGTTCGACCTTCAGACTTCCCACTATCTCTGCCAAATATGGAGGAGTTTCTATATCCCTACTCTCATATGATTCCTCATCTCTGATATGCGAGGTCTCTTGCATGCTACGTTGTACCATTCTACCATTATTTTCTTCACTTCACCATGTCTTCTCAGTGTTGAAATAACATACCAATGTTAGCTAATAATAAATTCGAAAGGTACACAAACATTGAGCCTTTATAAGGTTTTTATTGGCCTACAATAGCCCCAAACTCAAGGCTCTTCTCCTGCCACCATCTTCACTTAGAATTTCTTGTTAGTGTATACCAACATCATTTTAATTCAATTAAATACAAATGGTTGGAACTTTTACTCCTTTCATATTTCAAGTAAAAACAAGGTGAAAGATATAATTAATTTTTAAATAAAATAATTTTTTTACTTTTGCCGGCATGGCATAATACAGTATGTTGACGTGACAGCCATGTCGGACATGTCATGTTTGATGTCTTCCATGTCATCACCTGGGCCCGGGGTCATCATCCTTAGGTTCTTCCTTCTCTCTCTCTTCACTTTATTCAATACATGGGCCATATGATCCCTTTTGTCCTTTTCTACCACCTGGTAGGATCATGTCACCTTACAAAAATCAGACGGTTGAGATTTACTTTCGGACTTCAAACTACGCGAGTCTTATCAAAGCAAATTACCTTTGAAATATCCAATAGCTCAGATATAACGATCTAGATCAAATTCGGGCTTATACTTGCTCGATTGTTAAAGGTTCTTTTTAACCCTGAAAGATTCAACAATTGTGTTATTTCCAATCCAATGACCCATATCCATTTCAGGCTTAAAGGTGCGCAAGGGTTAAAGAGAGTCCTTTACCCTAATAGATCTTATGGTTGAGATCTCTCTAATCTAATGGCTTGGATTAAAATCGAGCTTAAAGTTGCATGGAAATTAATGAGGTTACTTAATCCTAAATATTTTGGGATTAAGTAATGATTCTTGTTCTTTTTGGGCTTAGAGGTGCTTGACCAATAACAAAGCCTCTTTATCCCATATCCACCACAGAATGACACTTGTCATCCTCCACCTGGAAATTCCATGTCAGATTTAGATGCTCACATAATCTGAGGTTTGCCATATGTCATGTCCATGTCAGATTGATGTGTCCTCTACCACCTGACATCCAAATTTGAATTTTTATTAATGATCAATTTTTGCTCCTTTCCGCAACTCTAAATCCCGGATGCGTGACATGTCAAGGTTGTTCTATGTGGAATCCACGCTGGAGGTGACATGTCCATCCTACCTAGCATCTCGATCCAAATTTTCTTTTTCACTCAACACTTTCTCCTTCCAAACTCTGGATATGATATGTGCTATGTGTCAACACAAAAGGGTTCAACATGTGTGCCCACTCGACCTCCACCTGTCACATCCACATCATCCCTGACGTCATCTATATAGAAATATTTTTCAAATCTATAATATTCCAAATATAAAAAGTATGCAGAACAAAAATAAATAGCTAGAAATGGCAAATGAACAACAATATAACCAGAACAACTTCATGATAATACCAAAATGATAACAAAATAACACTAGAAATAACACTTTGATTACCGATAGCAATGTTCACTTGCCTCTTCGAGGGGGCAACCTCCAATAGAGCAAAGCTTTATTACAATAATATCCAAGACAAAAGTTCTCATACCCTCGACTCCTATTTATAGTAAATATGTCTATCAGAAGAACCATCTAGAGGAAGATCCTTCTAGAAGCATAAGCTTCTATTAGATCTTCTTACATAGGGACTTATTCTTCCTTATTGCTAGGCCTTATTAATATTGACCTTTATTACATGGAAATATATTGTTCTACCTACATGAGGGGTTAGGTCCCTAACATGTCCTCCCCCTTAAAAACATCATTGTCCTCAAGGCTTGAGATGGGGAAATTGTTGCAGAATGGTAGTTGGTTCCCAAGTGACATCTACTGGAGTTACATCTTTCCACTGGAATAACACTTCCTTGATGGTTCCCTGACGCAGCCTATGCTCACGCTGGTCCAAAACTGCTTGTGGTTGTAGCCAAATGGAGCCTTCTTCGTCCAACTCAGGAAGGTTGGTTTGAGTTTGGCACTTAGTTACAATCATCTTCTTTAAGCAGGAAACATGAAAAACAAGATGGAGCTTAGAATGACTGGGCAAAGATAATTGATAGGCCACCTGTCCCACATGCTTGAGAATGGTATAAGGACCATAAAATTTGGGCACCAGTTTCTGAGAATGGTTAGCCTTGAGGGAAGTTTGCTTGTAAGGTTGCAGTCGAAGAAACACTTGATCCCCTTCTGCAAATTGACATTCAGAGCGACCTTGATCTTCTTGTTGTTTCATTCGATTCTGGACCATGACCAGATTCTCTTTGAGGGTATAGAGAATAGCCTCTCGAACTGTAAGCGTTTGGTCAATCACCTGGACCTTCGAGACACCTGACAAATATGAGAGGACTGAAGGTGGATTTTTCCATATACTGCTTCAAAAGGAGTCATGCGCGTAGTTGTATGGTACGAAGTGTTGTACCACCACTCAAATAGTGGTAACCATTGAGCCAACTGATTCTTCCTTTCTGATGCAAAACACCTCAAATATGTTTCCAAACATTTGTTGACAAATTCAGTTTGACCATGAGTCTGGGGATGATAAGTTGTGTTGAGATGCAATTGGGTGCCTTGTAGCTTGAACAGTTCTTGCCAAAAATTGCTGGTGAAAGTTGGGTCACGATAAAAAACAATAGAATGTGGCATGCCATGAAGCTTGAAGACCTGATCCATGAAAAGTTGAGCCACATAAGATGTTGTAAATGGGTGTTGAAGAGCACAAAAATGAGTATACTTGGAAAGACGATCAACTACCACCATGATGATTGGTTTATTGCCTGATTTAGGCAAGCCTACGATAAAATCCATAGAGATATCCCGCCAAATAGCAGGTGGAATCGGAAGTGGTTGTAGTGTGCGAGGAGATTTGATAGTTTCACCCTTGTTGCATTTACACACATCACATTCAGCCACAAAATTACGAATTTCATGTTTCATACCCTCCTAGAAAAAAGAATGTTTGACCCGGTCATATGTTTTGGTAAACCAGAAGTGCCCAACTATGGGTGTAGCATGAAGCTCCGAAAGTACCGCGGATTTAAGTTTTGACTGTTTACTTAAATACAAACAGCCTTTGTATTGAGGCTCATCATTGAGCCAAGAGTACCTTGGGGAAATTGGAGAATCAAACTGCAATTGTTGTATCAGATGCGAACTTTTGGGATCATGTAGCCATTCCCAGCGAATAACTTGGAGCCAATCTGGTACAACGAAAGAGAGAGAAAAAAGAGACCCTTTATCTTCATATTTTCTGGAAAGTGCATCAACAACCACATTATCTTTGCCTTTTTTGTAAATGATCTCATAATCATATCCAAAGATATTAGTCACCCATTTTTGTTGCTCTGGGGACGATAGGCGTTGTTCTAGAAAATACTTGAGGCTTTAATGAGCTGTCTTAATTTGGAAGCGTTTCCCCAATAGATAAGGTCACCAAAGATCCACAACATGCAGAATAGCCAACATTTCCTTTTCATAGATTGATTTGCCCAAATTTCTCTTGGACAGTTATTTTCTAGTAAAGGTCAAAGGCCGACCCTCTTGCATAAGGACAATGCCAAATCCTTTCCTGAAAGCATCACATTCCAGGACAAAGGTCTTTGTGAAATCAGGGAGGGCCAAGATTGGAGCGGTGCACATGGCCATCTTCAAGGTTTGAAAAGCTTGAGCAACTGCTGGATTCCAAGTGAAAGAATTCTTTTTAAGGATTGCAGTGAGAGTTGCCACAATCTGTCCATAATTCTTAACAAACTTGCGATAATAACCTGTTAAACCCAGAAATCCCCGCAAGCTTTTGAGAGTCTTTGCGTGAGGCCAATCTTGCATAGCTTCAATCTTTTTAGGATCCACCCTGATGTCATCCTTGCCAACAAGATGACCCAAGTACTCTACTTCTGAGGTGCCAAAAGCACATTTAGATTGTTTGAGGAAAATTTGGTGCTAAGAGAGCAGATGGAGAACTTGATCCACATAAGAAAGATGGTCTGTCCAGGTTTTGTTGTACATGAGGATACCATCAAATAAAACTAACACAAAATGACAGAGAAAAGGACGGAAGACATGATTCATGAGGCTTTGGAAAGTGGAGGGAGCACTACACAAGCCAAAGGGCATGACAAAAAACTCATAGTGGCCCTCATGAGTTCTAAAGGTAGTCTTAGGAATGTCTGCCTCTTTCATATGGATCCGGTGGTAGCCCGAATGGAGATCAAGTTTAGTAAAGAACTGGGTGCCACTCAATTCATCCAAGAGGTCATCAATGACAGGAATGGGAAATTTGTCTTTAATGGTGAGTTTGTTGAGGGCGCGAAAGTCAGGACACATGTGCCAAGAACCTTCTTTCTTAAGGTCCATGACCACAGGAGAAGAGTAGGGGCTCATACTAGGGTGGATAACACCTACGTTGAGTAGTTCCTGAACCATTTTCTCAATTTCATTGTTTTGGGAAAAGGGGTGACGATAGGGATGGATATTGGGAGGAAGGATTCCCGGGACAAGGGGAATTGAATGATCATGAACACCATGGGAAGGAGGGAGTCCTTGGGGAGCAAAAAAACCATGTGATGTTTAGAGAGGATGGATTGGAGGTCCTGCAGTACAAAGGATGTCTCAATGGCTTGTATGGCATGGAGTTGGGCAATAATGCCAGAATGACCTTTTTTTAGTAGCTTTTCCAAGAGATGGGAACTAATGATCTCCAGGGAACCGACGGTGATGCCTTGGAACTTATATTGTTGGACCTCCTGGTCGAATTGCATGGTTAATTCCTTAAAATCCACGAGAATGGGACCCAAAGTCCTTGGCCATTCCGCACCCAACACAATGTCACAAACGCCCATGTCGATAGAAAACATATGAGATTTCAAATTGTAGTCACCAGTTTGGAGACACATTTTCACAACGCCCTCCACATTTCATGGACCCACCATTGGCAATCATGATTTGGAAATTATTGACTTCATGGATATAGCAATTAGTTTCTTGGGCAATGCGGCGATGAATAAAATTATGGGTGCTTCCACTATCAACAAGAATGATGACCTTCTTATGGTTGATGTAACCAATTAGCTTGATGGTTTGGGGAGCAGAGAAGCCAGTGAGAGCATTTAGGGAAATGACCAGTTCTACTTCAGGAGGGTCTGAGGGAGGGGTTATGTCAGTGAGTTCAAGTGACACAGACACAAGGGGAGCCTCAACATCCTCTGAGATGGCCATAAAAATCTTTTGTTCCTTACACTTGTGTCCTGGAAAACATTTTTCATCACAATTATAACAAAGGCCTTTGAGTTGGTGTTCAACCATTTCGGCCCTGGTCAATTTCTAGATCTTTAGTGGAGTAGAAGGAGGAGTGGGAGTTACTGGTTTAGTGTGAGGAATAAAGTAGAGTTTGCGGTTTTGGCATTCCTGTTTATCATAAAAAGGCCTTCAAAGCGTCATTGTAATCATCTTCTTGCGAATGAGCGTAGTCATCACATCTCTTCTCAAAGATAAAGCTTCCACCATTCTAGCAAGTCTTGCACTCTATATTTTTACAGTCTCTTTACAATTATTTCATTAATAGAAATCAAGTATTGTTGTATTTCTTTGTTTATAGCAATTTTCATGAGTATTTCATTGTAATTTATCTACTTTCATTTTGTTCCAAAAATAAACCTGGATCAGTGGTATCAGAGCAGGCTACTCTTGATCATTTTTCAGTGCATGTCCCTGACGAGGTCCGAGTATAGTCAGTTGGGTCTCAAGTTTGTCTCTCTTGAGGACAATCACTCTTGCATGCCTGAGAAAGCCTTGATGGCAACAAAAAAGAAAGACGGTGGAGAAAAAGATTCTATTAACTTGTTGCTTGAGAAAGCTCTCGCGCGATAGAGGGACGAAATGATAGAGAATGTTGCACACATTCTTCAACACCTGCCAATAGAAACATGCACATCTTCATCAAGCAACCATTTTGGAGGAACCTCTCCCTTCAAGGTACAAGTTAATTTTGATATTCCCATATTTGAAGGTCAGATAGATGTGGATGCCATAGAAAAATGGTTAAATCTATTAGAAGGTTATTTCTCTGTTCAAATTTTTTTTGACATGGAAAATATCACCTTCGCACTCTTCAAGGCTTTCCCCCGTGTCAAACATTGGTGAGAAACTTACTAGGAGCAAAGTTCTACAAAGGAATCTGGAATATATGGGGTCATGCCCACTTGGGATTTTTTTGTGGATGTAGTCAAAGAACAATACTATCCTGTTGATAACTATGAAGACCAATACATGAGATGAACCACACTACAACAAGAGAAGAGCCAAATAGTGCCGGAGTTTATAAATACTTTGCATATCTTACACACCAAGTTGCGTATCAAAGACTCTTAGCAACATCTGGTTCTGAAATACCATGGGGCTCTGCATAGGTACATCCAAACCGAAATGGATTTCCTAAACATCTCATCATTGGGAGCTGCCTATCGATATGTTGTCAAAATCAAGCAGAAATTTAGGCACCAGAACAAATGGGAATTCGGGTCTGCAAATCTGCAACAACCAAAGCATGGTAAAGACGACCCTAACCAACAACCATTCCAAGACACAGGACAAAAAAGATAAAGTAAAGATGAAGAATGACACTGAGAAGTGGTGTGACTTCCACAAAAGCCCCTGGCACAACCCCGATGAATGTCGCTCGAGACAGTCATTGGTGGCTGAGGTCAAAGACACGAAGTTAAACCCATATTCAAAATCCAATCCATAAAATATTGAAAATAGACATATCATCGACGCAAACCCCACTGCTACTATCGCAACCATAACAATTCAGCTAGAAGAACCAGTAGATCTTGAAGAGGGGGACCGCCTCTTCCATTCACAGATGTGGGTGAAGGAGACCCCATTGCATTTCATTGTTGATAATGACAACCAGAAGAATGCCATCTCAACTAAGGTCGTCAAACAGTTGGGGTTCCCATTAACACCACACTCACATCCATACAACATCATGTGGCTTCACCAGGGACGAGATCTTCACGTCAGCCAGTAGTGTCGCCTATCCTATGGCATCCATCCCTTCAAGGATGAGGTAGTGTGTGATATTGCCCCTCTTGATGTCTGTGATGTTGTTTTGGGCCAACCATATATGTGGAAACGTCATGTTGTCTATGAGTCTAGAGCCTGTAGTGTCATTTTCATTGGGCTGGTGAGGTGGAAAAGGCACATAAGTTGTCTGCTAAACACCATGACAAAAGGGAAGATAAAGAGCAATGGAAAAACACCATTCTCTGTTATGCTTCGTAATTGTGCTTGGTGATTAGCAATGATGTGTTTAGTTCTTTGTGTCGGTATTGAGTTTTGTTGCATAACTGCTTAATTTTCATGGGCAGCCAAAGGGGATGATAGGGTGTCTGCGGAACCTTTTGACCATCTCGATGACCTGGTGTAGGCGTTCAATCTCTTTGAAATGCCAGTTCAACTAGCTTGTCGTAAACATTCTTAAATTGTTTTGATTCTAGAGATATTCTTATTCTGGTTCCTCTTGTTTTCTTGTTCTATACATGTTAAGAACAAAGGAACTTGTTCTATACATGTTAAGAACAAAGGAAGATGCTTATCCTGCATAGGGAGTCACTTGACTCAGAGGGAGTCAAAACTATTTGAGAAAGAGGAAGAATAGAACCATCATTAAGACAACTAATGCAATACTGCATGATCATAATTTTTTTATGATTCGATGGACAGAAGCATGCATGACACAGTATATGTTCAGAACAAGAGTATATGTTCAGAACAAGAGTCTTCACCAGACTTTGAAAAACATAACTCCCGAAGAAACCTTCACCGAAGTGAAGCTTGAGATTGAACACTTCAAGATATTTGGGTGCCCAATGTAATTTCATGTACCCAAAGAGAAGAAGTCCAAGCTAGATCCTTCAGGAAGAAATGATACATTTATGGGATAAATAGTGAATCTTCGAAGACATTCCAGATCTACATCCCTGTAATGACTGGTTTTAAATTAACATCTAAAAATTCTACCAAATTCTACCAAATGTACAACAATTTCTACCAGGTTTATAAAAGAAGAATTATTCCAAATTTTCTCAACACTTACGCAAGTAAAATTTATCAATGAGTAATAAATCTAATTAAAACAATACATAAATTTGAATTAAATACCTTAACTCTGATGCTAATTTTCGTTGCCAGTTGCCTTGCTGCTCCTCTCCTGTTGCTCTCCTGCTACCTGCTACACAGTCCAGTCCTGTTGCAAACACAGAAAAATAATTGCCCAAAACTATTGTCCACCCTGCCAACTAGGAAAACGACCTAGCTCCAGGATATCTACGGATATCCTGGCCCTCCGAGCCC
>SNQJ01S0115833.1:17524-27974 GCA_010110895.2 Picea sitchensis | reverse complement strand
ACACAGTTTCAAGGATATTTCCTCAAAACATTTGTTATACTTGAATTTTGTGTCCACTAAAGCATCAAATAAATATTGACTTACTGTGATTAGCCATATTTTTGCAAAATTCTCATTTTTAGGCATTCTAAAGCAATTGCTCTTGAAACTCTTCACCACTGTATAAGGAAGTGATACCATAACTATCAAGCCTAGATGTATCTCATATACTTTTTTCAATAAACTCGAGTTAGTGAGTCAAGTGTCTTTATCAAAGAGTAATAAGGAGGTCTAATTAGCAGTTAGTCATGGAAACATCACAATAACTACAAAGGAAGAAAGTAAGTTGAGCCTAGAAATACCTTTCTGTTCTTTCTCAATGGTACCATCCACTACACACTAAATAGCTTGATTATATCATATCTTTAGTTAGGCCACATCCGCTTAAGTACCCCTTACATCGGGTCAGTCACTAAGTAATATAACGAAAATTCATCCTCTAACATAAATACCATCCCAATTAAAAAAAGAGAGAGAAAGAAACAAGTTATTTTCAGAGTTGTTCCCCATCTTCTTGCATAAAGCAATCTTATACTAAAATCTTAAAGGATGGAGGGCCAGTCTTTGAGGTTTTAAGAGGCTAACCCGCCGGGATACTGAACAGGTCTACTAGAAGCAGGTACCGGCCTGTGGTATGACTAGGTAAACCAGCCGGAGTACTGAATAGGCTTGCTGGCAGTGGGGCATTCTACCTAGAGAGGATGGTAATATGACAAAAGTAAATAATAAATCTAAACTTGTCCTAATGTACGACATTACTTGCAGACAAAGATGACATGAAATATGCGTGGTTAAGCTAAGGTTAATGAATCTCATACACTTGCCATTGTGAAATAACTCTAAGACTATCTTGAAACTCTCTTGTCTACCTCTTCTTATCTATATATAGGATCTCTTATCCTATAGGTGGGGCCATCTTCTAACTGTTTCGTCAGACCAATATGTGAAATTTTATCTTTACACTTGACATACTATAAATCTTCGGCTATTGGGGGATACTGACTAGTTTCCTATACTTTTGATTGTGAGGTGTCACAATACTTAGGTGTGGGGGAGGGGTTCATGAGCTAACAAATGATCATTTCCTAGAGAAGTAGATCTTTGCAAGAATTTTTTTTGTATTATTTCTATGATACAGGTTATTAAATTGATAGTCATGTTATTTTTGAAATGCTTAACTCCTGTGTGCTATAAATTACTGAACACATAATTAACAAACCACTCTTTATCGATTTATTGTTTCATTACAAGCTGCATATTGTAGGATTGACAATACATTTTTATGCTCGCTATAACCTGTTCATTGTAGGTTTTTGACATTATATGTCATATGCAAGAAGATTGAGTGAGCATGGAGCATTCTGTCTCTGCTCATTAACTATTGACAAACACTTCAAATTTGCAGGCTATCCATTATAAGAGGTGAAAATGCACTTAACACAAAGGTATTGGATGAAGTACCATATGAGATGCCGTTTGAGGTGCCAAATGAAGTGCCAAATGAAGTGCCATGTGAATTGCATACCAGTAACTGTCCTAGATTCTAGGTAACTAGAAATCAATTACATTCAATTGAATTGGTTGCAGGCATTGATTGTAGATGCTTCATATGTTTATGATCATATGTCCAAGTCAAAAGACTTGGACATTGATCTAACCACGCATCATTACATGCCTAAAAAATGAGCCATTGAATTTTAAATTCCCACACATGGCAACTTGTGCGCACATGTGGGTAACCTACTCCACTATAGATGCATTCAAAATCGGGTTGGGCACTCTATTATCTCAATTATCCCTTGCCATTTTCTCTGCCCTACATTAAGGAATCGTGCCCAACCTCTGCCAATTTGTCCCCTATTCAAATCGTGCCCAGATCGTGCCTAATTCATGCCCAATTCGTACCATCTCTTGCCCTATTCACGCCCTTTCTTGGTTAGTGTCACCTTTGTCACAATGCCCAGGAGATACGAACCCTCCTCCTATGCAGACTTGTTTTCCATTCCCGAATTTGCACAGTGCAGAGAAGTGTTTTTGCACGCAAGCTGGGGGGCCATTTTTGTCTAGCTTGCAGGGCCACGATGACGACCTCTCCATGAATTTTGCAGTCGGTTTCAATGGTAAGACAACACATGTAGGGTCTCTTACCTTTGAAGTTTCAGAAGAGTCCATTGTTGCTGCCACGAAGCTCCCAAGAATGGGAGATAGATGGTTCAAAAATCACCAATTTCCATGCTCAAGTTATAACAGAGTGTTTAAGCCCGAATTTGAGAGCATTTAAAGAGAAAAAGGGTATGATAAGGAGTGGATAAAGGCGGAATTGATCAACCCCCTCATCGCTATCACAAGGTTAATTACATGTGAAGGTAGATACTCTACTTTCAAAGCTTGTCATTTAGATTGCTGGCTCATTTTCTGTTCATCAAACCCTTGAACTTCCCCTTCTATTTTCTCAAAAGCTTGGAGAAGATGTCCTCTCAAGTGAGGAAGAACGTGACTAACCCCCACAATAGTCTCTTCCACCATGGCTTGATCAAACTCCTCGTTCTTGCTGAACTAGAGAAACAAGGGAAAAATTGGGATTCCTTTATCTACTAATTTGAAAACCCTCACTTGACAGTTAAGACTGGAAAAAAGCCACTTAGCCTAAAAACTATCTCTCCATCCAAGCTTTTCTCTCCAAGAACTCCAAACACCCTTGCACAAACCATCTCTTTGCCGGAACAATACCAAAATCTTGTTGATATCCTTACTTCTTCATTGAGTAAAAAGACTAAGAGAAAAGACCAAAAGAAGCCTATTGTTAACCCCCCAATGCCTTCACTCTCTCTTGATCCTACACCTAAAAATCTCCAAGAAGTAATGGAACAAGACTTTCCCATTATTCCCATAAACAAGAGGGGAGCCAATCGATTTGGTAAAGGACCCCTTCAGAAGAGTACCCAGAGCACAAGAACCAAGCCTTATGCAAAACCTCCACCTTCTTTGGATACTATCCAAGTGTCCTCTGACCTTGAGAGCCCTCATAAGAAACTTAGAGAAGTCTCTGTTGATGAATTAGAGCCACTAAGGAAAACAAAATCAGAACCTACCTCACCTTACCGATCTCCCATCACTCCTACTTCACCCATACCCACTCTAGATCCTAAAACTGATAGATTATCCACATCCCTCAAAGGATCTAAGCCTTCCTCGGAGATCACCGATTCTTCCCCAACCATAGAGGAGCTACAAAAGGAAAACCATCAGCTTCTCCAACAGTTGGAGGAAAGGAAGACAATAGATACACACCTTCATCATGACAATGGATTCCTTCAAACAAAAGTTAACTCTCTTCAATGATTGGTCGATGAGATGACCAAATCTAACCGCAGCCTCAGAGCACAACTGAAGCAACATAAGAGGCACAAGGCTAAGTCTTCACAGCAAGAAGGAGAGGCTTCTAAAGCTGACCCTCCTTAGCAAGCCTAGTCACGAGGGGTAACTTCTTTTTGTTTGCAGTGGGGCCTACAAAATCATGAGTGTGGGGGTAATGTTGGGACCGAGATATGAACACTTTTATGATGGTTATTATACACTTTTGCCGCATGTACATATGTGTTTTTCATATTTTCAAGGAGCTTTTTGAAGAATTTCATGATAAATCGGTATGATCGACACTAGGTACGTGTAATTCATGTTTAATGATTATATTGAGTATGATTCATCATGTTTTATGATTACCAAGATCTAATTCACATTTTTCAGGTGTTATAGGGAAAAAATTCACCACGTTTCTGATTTCGATAATTGATCCGACACTCTGTCCAACATTGCGTATTGCACAAAAATGGAGGGAGACTTGGTGGTTATGGTATTGGCGTCCAATGATGGGCGAATCAGGAACGTGGGTTTTGTTCATCCTTTCCCCCTTCAGCTACTGAGCTCCTGACAACTTAGTTTCAGTTGTTCAAGAGGGTGATTATTGGCTCGCTCTGTTTTATTAGTTAGGGCATCATTTATTGTAATTTGCTGAATTTAGAAGTGGTTCGACCCTCCTGTGGTCGACCACTTGGTCTGTAAGCTTATAAATACCATCAGGATGATCAGATGATTGTTAAGAAAGTAGAAGAACCAATGTAATGGAGGCAAACTCGTTTTTACTCTGTTTTGAGTTTTTACATTGCCAGATTATGCTAGAACTGCGTTTTTGAGTTTTTATGGTGAATTCGACCTATTGAGTTCGCGGTGTGCTTTTAGAGAGTGACCATGACTTGCTGGGGGGTCCACCAGTAGTCTGGTAACTATCTTCATGTTTGTTTTTGCATTTCATAATTTAATTGTTCTCTTTATTTTTTGTAAATGCATTTTTATTGTGTTAATTAGTCTGTTGTAGTTTAATTGTTGTGATTCTCTTTTGCAGGATATAATGATGAGATGTGTTAACATGCATTGATCTTGTAAATTAGGAATGGACTAGCAAGTCCCTAGACTAACCCCATGCGCAATTAGATGTTAGATTATCCTTTGAATTATGATTTTATAGTCAAGTTTAAAACAAAGTTTTAATTAGAATAGAACAAAGTTTTTAATTGGGTCCTCTGCGACAAGGATTTGATGGATGGATAGAATTAATTCCAGTTTTTAATTATAGCTTTCTTATCTCATTTTTATATAGATCTTGTTTAATTAGTTATTGGTTAATGAAGTTGTTAATTTACTTTTCATATCATAGTTTAATTTATGTTCTTAAGCATTTTCTTATTGCAGTTTGAATTATTAGAATTGATGTAGCATAGTTTCATTTATGTAATTTCGTTTCCTAGAGTTAAATTGCAATTATAATTCTTAGTTAATGGTTGAATCTAGTTTTGCTTATGTAGTATAGAAGTATAATGATGATCTCATTATGTTGTTGATGGTTTATACATGAATATGCAGAGTATTTAAGATTGTTTTGTCATGGCTAAATTCTCATTGGATTGTTTAATCCATACCTTTCACTTTGCCATTGAGATTAGTGTTGAGTTTATACCACTTGAATTTTCCTTTGTTGTCAAGTGCCATCGAGATATCATCCAACACCGAAGACATTCACACAACCACCAACATTATATTTGAGTTTTTCATAGATTAAAGATAGTTTTCTTGCTTTCATAGGTTAAAAGGATAGTTTTCTTGCTTTCATAGATCAGAAGAGATAACTTTCTTTCCTTCATAGCTTAAAAAATAGTTGTATTGTTGCTGTAGGATAAATAGACTTTGCTTTGATAGATTATATAGTAGTTTGCTTATCATAGATTAAGAATTAGTTGGCAATTCTTTTTGCTTTCAATTAAATAGATTTCCTTTCATGAATTAGAAATAGTTTTGAATTAAGAATTTAGTCCACTTGCCTCTTAGGCTAGATAGTTGTTCAATGAGAAGTTTTAATTTGATTGCTTGCAGTAGTTAGTTGTCTTTTCTTACTTTTCTATTTGCTTTAGTAGGTTAGTTAGCTGTCTTTGCTTACTTGTCTATTGCTTTAGTAGGTTAGTTAGTTGTCTTTGCTTGCTTGTTTACTTGCTTTCATAGGTTAGTTAGGTGTCTTTGCTTGCTTGTTTATTTATTTGCTTCCATAGGGTAGTTACTCATTGAATATAGGTTGGCAAGTTAAAATAGTTTGCTTTTGTCATTTGCTTATTGATATGCTTAGATAGGTACTTTTGCTTATTGTTATGAACTGGTTTTCTTTATATAGGGTTTTTACTTGTTTTCTTAGAACTATCCATCGATCCTTGGCCCAAAAGTACTTAGGTTACCTAGTTTCAAGTTGTTTAGTAGGGTTTGCTCATTAGATAGTTTCACTTGAGTAGATTAGCCTTAGATAGCTACCTTCATTAGTTAGATTATACTCCTACCAACCCTTCTACCTTTGACATATATTTTTCTACAACTCTAAGTTTACTTACCTCGGGTTGATGATTTAATTGAGGGTTTTTAGTGTCTTTTTAGTGCATATATAACACCCATCAGCCCGTTGGAAAGGTCTTTTTGAGAACTACACATTATGTCATAAAAAATTGACTTTATCTAGAGTTTGAATGTGGCAAGCCAAGAAAACACTGTTTAGGGCCCCAAAATAGCCTTGGAAGTACATAAAGATGTACTAACATGAAAATTTCCAAAATAAGTCAGTTGGAATAGGTGGGCGACCACCAATATCCTCCTAGATGTTGTGTAGGGATGCAAAACACATAATTACAAAGAAGTGTCTCCATTACAGAGAAACGTGCTAAACTGAAAACTGTTAAGATGAGCTAGTTGGAATTTGAAACATGTGGGTGGCCACCAATATACACCTGGATCAATCCTACCCCTTTAGGAAACAATGGTATCCATTGCGCTGAGTGCCTCAGAAAGAGGGGAAAGCGTTTTCTGAATCTGAATTTTGGTGATCTGCGTGCCTTGATGGAGAATTTGTGTTTCTTGGTCTATGGAAGGCTGTCACGAACCTATTGGTGGTGGGGTTGATTCTATTCCACAAACTTGTTGTCTCTAGGCTTGACAGGGCATTGTGTAGGCACCATTTTAGGTGAAGGAACAATATCTTCTTTCTCTTTTGCAATATGTTTATGCTGGATAGAAGGTGTTGAGGCTGTAGTAGTTGTAGTGGCCTTCTGTGCGTCCTTTGAACAGACTATGAAGAGGATGAATTTTGTAGTACGAGATATTACCTTTTGACACTATTTTGGTGGAACAATAGTCAAAACTACCTTTGGTATCCTGTAGAGCTGACTTCCCAAAGTAATAATGAAACTACGGGGTTGAGACTCATAAACAACATGACGTTTTCACATATATGGTTGGCCCAAAACAACATCACATATATCAAGAGGGGAAACATCACACACTACCTCATCTTTGAAGGGTTGGATTCCATAGGACATGCGACACCACTGGCTGACACGAAGATCTCGTCCCTGGTGAAGCCACCTGATGTTGTATGGATGCAGGTGTGGTGTTGTCGATGACCCCAATTGTTTGATGACCTCAGTTGAGATGATGTTCTTCTGGCTACCACTATCAACAATGAAATGAAATAGGGTATTCTTCACCCACATCTATGAATGGAAGAGGTGCTCCCCTTCTTCAGGATCTACTGGTTCTTCTAGTTGAATTGTTGTGGTCACGACAATAGCAGTAGGGTCTCCGTCGATTATTTGTCTATTTTCAATATTTTCTAGATTAGATTCCGAATTAGGATTTGTCTCCTTATCTTTGACCTCGGCCACCATTGAATGTTTCGAGCGACATTCATCGGTGTTGTGCCAAGGGATTTTTTGGAAGTCACATTACTTGCCAATGTCATTCTTCGACTTTCCTTTACCCTTCTTTTCCTGTGTATTAGTCTGGTTGTCAAAAGGATGTTGGTTAGGGGCATCTTTACCATTCTTTGGTTGTTGTGTATTTGTAGAACTGAACTCCCATTTGTTCTGGTGCCTAAATTTCTGCTCAATTTTGACAACATATCGATAGGAAGCTCTCAATGATGAGATGTTCAGGAAATCCATTTCGGTTTGGATGTACCTATGCAAAGCCCATGATATTTTAGAACCAGATGTCGCTCAGAGTCTATGATATGGGGGAGAGCCTTGAGGAGTGCGGAGGTGATCTTTTCCCCGTCAGAAAGATTGTGAACAGAGAAATAACCTTCTAGCAGATTCAACCATTTTTCTGAGGCATCCACATCTATTTGAACTTCAAATACGGGAATATCAAAATTAAATTGTACCTTGAAGGGAGAGGTTCCTCCAAAGTGGTCGCTTGATGAAGATGCACTTGTTTCTATCGACATGCATTGAAGTACGTGGGAAAAATTATCCATCATTTCCACCCTCTTTTGCGTGAGAGCTTGCTCAAGCAACATGTTAATAGAATTTTCTGCTCAGCCGTTTTTATTTTCTGCCGCCATAGAGGGTTTCTTGGGTGTGCGAGATCGATTGTCCTCAAGAGAGACAAGCTCGAGACCCAACTTTCTATACTCGGACCTTGTCGGGGACATGCACTGAAAAACGATCAAGAGAAGCCTGCTCTGATAGCACTAATCTAGATTATTCTGGGAACAAAATGAAAGCATAGATATTACAATGAAATACACATAAAAATTGTGAGAAACAAAGAAATACAACAATACATGATTTCTATTAATGAAATAAATGTACAAAGACTGTAAAAATATAGAGTGCAAGACTCGCTAGAATGGTGGCAACTTTATCTCTAAGAAGAGATGTGACGGCTACGCTCATTCAAAAAAAGATGATCACAATGAGGCTCTAAAGGCCTTTTTGTGATAAACATGAATTCCAAAACCCTAGACATCCAAAAACCTAACCCTAGGAGATGAAGTGCCAAAAGTCATGTGGGTCCCGTTGGGGTAAGTTAATACATCAACTTCCTGAGGTCGTAACTTTTGCATACGATCTCAATTTTAGGTGTGTGATAGCCCGTTGGAAAGGTGTTTTTGAGAACTACACATATGCTGTCAAACTCTAACTTTGTCTATAGTTTGACTATGGCAAGCCAAGAAAACACTGTTTAGGGCCCCAAAACGGACCTGGAAATACTGAAAGATGTACTAACATGAAAACTTCCAAAATAAGTCAGTTAGAATAGGTGGGAGGCCACCAATATCCTCCTGGATGCTATGTAGGGATGAAAAATACAAAATTACAAAGAAGTGTCCCCATTAGAAAGAAACATGTTGAACTGAAAACTGTCAATATGAGCTAGTTGGAATTTGGAACAGGTGGGTGGATGCCAATATCCACTTGGATTACTATGGTCTCTATGCAAGGAAAAATGGGAGCTCGACATGCCACCCTATGTAAGGATGACCATCTAATATTTGAAAAAACTTGGTCATCTAGTTCCCTGACCCTTGGGACACCGTGAGGCGTAAAATTTGGAAAATATTCTTGATTAATTGTTTTTATAGATATCACCCCAAGGTGAAAGGAGTACCTTATATGTGGTGCTTTCCAGTGTATCACTGAACTCTAGTGGTTGAACAAACTACTTCTTGGTCGATATTTGAATTATGGGTTCTAATTTCAATGCAAATTCCAAATCTCTTGTTACCGCTCGACTCGATCCTTCACCAACTTATCACTCTTTCCCTTTGGGTATCCTTGGTGAGTGCCTGGTTACTGACCTATGAGAAGACATATTTCCTGCACGAGAATTCCACCATGAGTTGCAAGCCATTATAGTAGATAACAAAAAACTTTGGTGATGCATAACACCTAAAACATTCACAGTAGAATTTAACGCTTAACTTCTTTGCAAATAAACCTACTCTTACTAGCATTTCCATGAACCAGCACTGGGGGCAGGCTCCTCGGTGGATTTTCTCTCCTTCTCTTGATCGCAAGAAAATTTTCTTGAACAAAATGCAAAATTGGAAAAGAAAGGGCATTACAGATTCAAATTTCTAGATCCCACAATCTTACCCTGTCGCGTCTAGTATTTAATTGGAGGGAGTACAACATGATCTTTGTAATCTGCAAAAATCAAAATAGGATATGCGCCACACTTGGGAGTTAATGTATTGTGATCTGATGACGCGGAGGCCCGTTGTTTCTAGTTCATCCACGATTTCAAATTTTGAATCTATCAACATGCAGTATCGGAGATCGAGAGTATTCGTTAAGTGTCATTTTCCTTTGACAACATCTTGCCAACGCCAACGACCATTTAGCGAGGGATCCTTAAATAATTTATTCGTGTATCATGGATTTTGAGGGGAATCAAATGACAAGAAAAACCAACATTTCGTGTTGATTGGTGACCCTAACCTTTGACTTAACAAATTTGGAATTGTTTCAAACCTCGTGGTAATCCTCTGCACAAGTCATTTTAGATATAATCTCTTTTTGGCGGCTAGATCTGTGTTTAAACGTATGAACAAATTTGATTCACCCATAAAGGAAATAAACGATCTAGATCCCTCCGTAGTATTAGCGTCAGGAAAAACGTGTACGTTAAATGCTTTATTATGTTGAAACTTGCCGATGGACAATGTGTGCATCGACATCGACGGTTCACTATGAACCTTATGCTCTTCTTATATTGGTAGAAAAATACGACGCTGACCTTCAATACCGTACATGATGACGTAGATGTGATGACGTTGGATAGGTCGAGGAATCTAGGTTTCAAAGGATGACGTGTAAGCTGACACGACGATACGTGTAGTCTACGTGGAAAGATAGGTGGGATGTGACATAGAAAGTGCGGAAGGTGACACAACCAACCTAGTCATCGAAATAAACACTACTTGGTGGTAAACATCAATGGTCAAGTTTTTCCCTTATATATGATCGACGACTAAGATTGATTTCTTGGTTCTCATTATTCATCAACATCGGGAGAACTCTACTTTTTTTGTGCT